>JAPEVG010000148.1:0-80442 GCA_029747595.1 Trametes cubensis
CCCCCTCTACCCACGCGTCCCTCCTTNCCCCCCCCCATCCCCGTCCTCCTCCTCTTCCCCCATCATGATGATTGATGCTCCGCACGCGCGCGCACGACGCCCTTCCTTCCTTCCTCCCTCCCTCCCAGCGCAGAGCAAAGACGAACAAAATGTGAGATACGTCGCCGTGTATACTATGTGTATTATTATCCCATTGCGCTGGGTTTTGGGCTCTCTCTCTCTCGCCGTGTGCCGCTGCGTATGTGCGTGCGTCAGTCAGTCAGGGGAAGAGGGGCGGAGGACGCAAAGGGGCGCGGACACGCGTCGCCGTCCTCTCCCGCCTTGCCTCACTCTCACATATCTTCCATCCCGCGTCTCGGACTGCGGGATGCGGGATGGTGTACATTCCGTGTATCGGTATCCGCTCCGGCTCGCCTCGCCTTGCTCTGTCGCTCCTTTCATCTCCCCGGTCTCCCCTCGTCTCCCTTTCCCCTTGCCTCTTATCTCTGTATATGGAGTTGTGTACGATCAGCTTACGAACGAACGAACGAAGCGCGTACTTATTTCTCTCGTGTACATGTTGTGTCCTCTGTTCTGTTCTGTTTTTTGTTCTGTTTTTTGTTGTCCATGTTGCTTGTCTTTGCTAGTCTTTTTTCCGGATTTTTCTTTTTGGTTGTGAACCGTCGCGAGCCTCTTCGAGCTTCGGGTTTCGAGCTTCGAGTTGTACTTTTAGCCCTCATCCGCGTCCCCCCTCCCCTTGCATACTATTACCATACTCATCATACTGCACGCGTCTCCGTACACCGTACACACCACCGCACCACACCGCACCGCATCGCGCAATTACACACACACATACGCCCAATTATCATCATCCATTCGCGAGTCGCACGCCCCATTGCCGCCTCGGCGTATCCTCGCACCGCATCAACCCAGCCCAGCCCAACCCAACCTCTCTGGCGCCCGCGCTCGCGCCTGCTCGCGCTTGCGCTGGGCATCGCGCACTTCCCCCACCACCATCATCCATATCATCCATATCCAATCCCCCCTCCACTGCCCACATGCTTGCAGCTCGAGCCTCGGGCTCGCGCCTGCGTAATTCCACCTTTCCAGTGCTACTCCGACCTGTCACCGCCCGCGTCCGACACGTCTCATACATGTGGACGATGCGATGCGCATACGCACAGGCACGGCTTGTGGGTTGTGTCCAGGACCAACGGGACTTTCCACCAGAGCTCAATCCCCCTCTCCCTCCCTCCCTCCCTCCTACTTTCCGCCCCGGGTGTTATACGGCCCTATTCACCATACACGCTACTGTACAAACGANCCCCCCGACGAGACGCACGAGACGCACGAGGTTATCGCCGTACGTTACCACGCGTACTCGCGTGTATATACTATATATGTCACATTAGTACGATGAGTACGATAGGTACGATAGGTAGGACTCCTCCCTACGTTATACGATACGCTTGACTTGTGGCTTGCATGCGCAGCTGCGTGCTACAACAATAATGGCACCTGTTTATGCATCCTTGATCAAGTCCGAGGAGAACTACAACATTAACGTGCACATGTGATACAACCCAGAGTGGCCGGACAATGACATGCAGCGGAGATTCGAGAATGGTGTGTAGTCTCCGTGCGCGAGCCTCAACTAGCCACAGCTGGCCAGACGTAGCCAGGGAATGGACCTGTCAATTTCGGCCGGAACTCAGAGCTCAAGCACTCGGGCATTCGCGCGCCCTGCAGGTAGTACTGTACCTTAATAGCACTGTGGCAGCAGTAGGCTGTTGGCTGTAGTCAAGGAAATGAAAACGCCGCTCATATGCACGATGGCAGCTTGAGGTACGCCCCGCTCAGGAGACCGCAGCCCTTAATATCTCGTGCGAGCGTGTGCACCCTGCACCGAGACTGAGCCTGCAGTTCGTCAGTACAAACAAGTATGACGAGCGCTATGTAGCGGCTAGGCACGAGCACCCACGCACCCGCGGAAGTGCAACTTTACGTGACGATATCTGTTCATGTTGCTTGAGATGAGCTTACCGCTGGTGCATGAAATGCAATGAATCTGGCACTAGCGTCGCACGGGGCACGGCGCGGCCATGGTATCTAAAGCCTTATACGTACGACTCCGATTCAAAGCCAATGCATACTGCATTGTGTTCAGAGTTCCGCGTACTGGACGTATACACGGATATGGGATATGCGAGTCGCAGTGTTGGAACTCGTAAAAGACGGACTAGTCGACGTCCTTGTTGGTTATCAGGGGGATATACGCACCTAGACTCAAGAGACCCCGCCCCGCACGCGCCCGGCATGAATGCACGTTTAGTATGCAGGCGGACTCGGAGAGTTATGGGTCCATGTATGATATGATGCAGATGCCAGGTGCACAGTGCGATGACGCGCGGGGCGAGGTCTGGTATGGCTGTATGACGTCCGGTGCGAGTCGTGCGTGCGGCGTGCGGAACGTTAATGGCATGCACGAACCCGGCCGGCGTTCGAACTGAACTTGACCTTGAACGTTGACATTCAGATGCCCGTAAGTATGCTGGTGAGACATGTATATGCAGATATCATCCGAAGCGCGGGCAGCAGCACGCACCTGCTACAGCTGCAGCAGGGAGCTCGACTTCTGGGGCTTCGAGATCTAGCATTCAACGGTTAACGAAGGTATAAATAAGCAAACTGCATGTTCCGCTTACCGCGCATACCGCAGCTGCGATGTCCGATGACCCATGTTCAATGTATGAGTGTTATGTACGGCCGTGGAGCGCGCGTCTGAGAGGCATGAAAGTTGACGTTGACGTGATGCTTTCCTCCTGTGGCTCTGGCGCAGCGTCGGCGTGGAGCCGCACGGTACGTATCGTGCTCCAGACGGCTCCCAGCGGCTCTCCGGGACGGGACCGCTATCTTGAGTTGCCTGGACGCACGGTGAACGTGAAAGCGCAAAGCAGCCGTCTGCGAGCTTCAGCACAGGTAGAGTTTGAGGCTGCCGATGACGGTGTGGCTGACGCGCGTTGCGTTCAACGCTATGTACTTTCTGCTCCTTCTCCTTCGATATCATTACTTGATGCTAACAGCGTGGCTATAGATCGAGACTTCGAGGGTAAACATAGCGACTATTCTACGACATGCATGTGCAATTGACTCACGTCTAGTGTTTGATATGTCACTGTTAGAGTGAACTTACGAGCCTCCGGAACGCTCGTTAGAATCACAGGCCGTGCACTCGGAATGTGGACATACCTCGACTGGTCTTCGCCCCGAAGTTAGTGCGTACGCTTGCGTCGTACTTGGTACCGGTAACCGTCGACGTTCAGGACGGAATCATACAGCATATTGCACACCTCTGCGATCTTCGACAAACTACGCAAGACAGACGAGGCGAGTTCTATTTGATGTCAATAGCCAACGCAATATTGACTTGACATCCGGACGTCGACTCTCCGGAGCCCGCAGAGTTTAGCCAACACCCGCTCTGGCAATTGGCCAGGAACGAGCCCTCCGCGCCGAGTCGCCCGATGCACCCAATCGCCTCCCTAATCGGCGATCGCACCCAGCACCTATTACGCAAACTGGGCACTGGGCGGGCGGAGACGTTCGTCCTCTGGCTGATTCTTGCAGGCCGCGCCGCCCAATGAGGAAGGTCGGGCCTCCCGGGGAGACGGTACCGACATGCCGTCGAGGTCGAGAGCGGGCCCATCGATCATTATCATCGTCAAGTTGCGGGCGTCGCAACCGAGTTGGGCGTGTGGTGCGCCCTGGGGCGAATCGGGATCGGGCACAAAGGGAGGGCGGATGGGGAGGCGGGTGTGCTTGATTGGGACTTGTCAGAAGGCACCCAATGGGAGGCGTCGCGTGTATGTACACGCGAGGCGGCGAGCACCGCGAGGTGTTACCATGATTTTCTCCTAGCAGGCTTACTGTACTTAGCTCAAGTTAGCTCCCGTTGCTAGTGGATATTTGGCGAATAGGCTTGGGCGAGCCAACGGCGGACGGCGACTCGGTGCGTCGGCGCGTCATTGGCCGTCGGTCGTGCATGGTCGCGCGTGGTGTGGCGGCGCGGGGGGCGAATTGGACAAGCGATGCGTTTGGGGGTGGGGACGGTCCCGCTCTGGGCTCGTCTGCGTCCGTGCGCACTGCGCCTCCATATGGCCCGCATGGCGGATGGCGTTCGGGATACGGGAGGAATTCAGCGAGGGTTGGGATCGCCAGCCACTCGCAGGCCGCCGTGGGGTAAGTACCGGTCCTCAGTTGTAACAGTATATGCACATTGCGCTTCAAGCACTGGCTGTCTGATATTTGACGCAGGTGGCGGAGACATGTGCGCAATTGCGCAGCGTCTGAGTGGCAGACCCGCTCAGCGTTGATGTCATTCTAATGCCCGAAGGGCATCGTCTTGACGGAAGTGTCGAGAGCGAACCCGGGGTAAGTAAATTCTGGGCGGCACGACTGCCGAGGGTGCGCGGGTGCCGCAGCCTGCTCAAGTGAAGATTGACATGGGGAAATGCATTGAAGAGCGCGGGGCGCTCGTCGCTCGGGGCTCGTTTGCAGTGACCCTGCAGGATCGAAGCGCAGGCGGAGGTGTGCGATTCGCTGCGGCCGATGTGCCTAGCTTCTAGGCTGCATGCTGTTATAATTTCCTTCGGAGCAGTGACCGCGTCGACGACAGTCGGGGGACATGCGTGTTGTAGCGAATACTTCACCTGATCGCTCATTGGATACAGCCACGACAAATCACCCCTTGTCGCTCGACGGGGGTTCGCAGCTTCGGATCCATCTTGACAAAGTCGAGGGTCGAGGCGGGTCCACGGTTCGTGCGCGACACGCGACCCATGCTTGTTTCCCTCGCGAACTTCGACAACTTTGACGAGGTCGACGAGGTGCTTCAAGTGACCAATCGACGTTAGCTGGTGATTGGCTCGGCGCTGGAATATTCTCAAGGCCACAAGCGGCCCCTGTGAACATGCCCGGACGTCGAACGGTCGCCTGGGATTCCAGTGGGAACTTTCAACTCGTGGTGATGATCTACACACGCGCCATCTGCAAACAGAGTCCAGACGAGAAACGAATTCGAAGATCCCGAAACAGGGAGGTTTGAGGAAAGCGAGCGACGCGTCGGGGATGGTCACCGTCGTGGTAGCCCGTCTGCGATGTACTTACGTGCGAGCTCGCGATCGAGAGCAAATTGAAAACTCGAGAAAAAGAGCTTCAGCGTAGAGGCGACGGCGTTGACGTCATCATCCCGAGACTGTGGCGGAGGCGCGCGCCTGACGGTGAACGTAACGTTGACCGCGAGTCGGACGTCGGACATCCACTGCCATCCAACTTGCATCCAACACCTTTAGCTTTCTCTAGGCTTGCTGCGATGCATATTCTACGATTACCAGCCACAACTCGGAACTAATTCTGCGTCCAACTGCGCGAACTAGTGTCGAAATATTTCTAATGTATCCTTCG
The DNA here is from genome assembly GCA_029747595.1 of Trametes cubensis. Taxonomy (NCBI): domain Eukaryota; kingdom Fungi; phylum Basidiomycota; class Agaricomycetes; order Polyporales; family Polyporaceae; genus Trametes; species Trametes cubensis. Next base: position 5,446 of record JAPEVG010000148.1, read on the forward strand.
ACGGTCGAGGTGCATTCCAGGCGCGCCGCGCAGGCGATGATGACGACGATGGCGGCGGCGGCGGCGATCCCATGCAGACCCCGCAGGTCAATTAAGCAANGGGGGTTGCTGCCCCAGGTCCCACCACGATGACTTCGCTCAATGCACGACACGGAGCCTGTACTCGCACTTGGCAGGTGCCCTGGGCTTACGTTCAAACCTCGCGCGCCAGCAGACTAGCAAAGACGTCGCACCCGTCCACTCTTGCCCATGGGACCAGAAGATCCACGCCTGGGAAACCTTCGCGGACGGTCTGAAGCCGATCAGCTGCTGCTCAGGGAACGCGTCCATTCATTCGCTCGTGCGTATAGCGTCGCTCTTTCTCGTTTAAGCCGCCGCATCGCGAGGGTGCACCCCGTCTGCAAACGTCCACTCGCATGCGCTCCCCGAGACCAGGCCAGACCAGACTCGCGTGGAGTGTGAGTGCTTGGCTGCCTTTCAGGGCTTCTCGCTCCCCACTGCACATTCATTCTTCGAAGATCTTGGCCTGGAGGGTGCCGATCGCGACACCATGAATCCGAGCCCCTTCGATTTGAGGTGCACCATGTGCGCGCGTCTCGCGCGCCAAATCTCGATGAGTGCATATTCGCCGTAGAGCGAGCTATGTGCGACGAGTTACTCCGCGAACCATTGCAGGACGTATGCGCCTTCGGGTCCCCACGTCAATCGTGGTCTAGGTGCTAGACCATGCATATAGTCAGGTCTCATGCTATTCACTACTACTAGTAGCGACGAAGAGCACATGTGGCTAGTGCCGTCATTCAGGTCTCTCTTTGCTGGCCCAGCATCCTTCGTCACTCGGCACACGACCTCACACGACTCGCAACACCCGTGGATCGAGGACGGAACGCACGATCGGTGGTGATACGGTTGTCGATCTCGGTGAGTTCGTGCCCTCGGCCTCCCTTAGCCTCGAGTCTGATTCTATCCTTGCACGTCCCTGACTCCCTAGATCTGTCGCCCATTGCAAGAGCTCCGATGTTGGTATTGCTGCGGCCCGGAGCGCGCGAAGAGCGCAGCAAGCTGCCAGTGCAAGTGCGGTCGTTCACAACGTCTATCTGACAGCTCCGACGCAGCGTCGGTTGCAGGCCGATAACTCTATCCAAAAGCCTCCGCCGATGCTTACTTAGCTCGCGCTGCTAACTCAACGCTAGCAGTTCTAAGCTATGTACTACTGCTCATTAGTAGCTTGAAGGTTAGCCGCTGTGCCGCTGGCCAAGCTTCCGAGACGTGATCCGCGACATCTGCACGCACGCACGCACGCCCGCACATTTGCAATATGAATGCACACAGACACCCACCCACCCGCGCACGCCGCATATGGGGTGCACCAGGGTGCGCTAGATCGTGCATGCGTGGGGCTCCGTCGCACNTTTTCGGGCATAGTCTCGGTGTCTCACTAGCTCGGCCAGCGGTTATGGGCTTTGTGGGCGCACTGAACGAGGCGCCCAGCGGTGTTAGTGCTTTTCCCTCTTAGTTGCCGCAGCGGCAGGTCAGACGTACCTTGAACTTCAACAACGCTTGCTGTCTTGGTCTTCTCCGCACGGGCTACTCCCAGCGCTACTAGCTCTACCAGCAACAAGGCAGTACTACGCGATAGCTACGCCTACACCTCTCGCGATCGCCCGCGAACTCGACTTGCTGGTCCGCCTCAGCTCGAGTCGCGCTGTATCTGGATGTTTTCTTGCCCTTGCTGATGGTCATCCTACTTCCCACAGGCCCGATTGCCTAGGAGCGCTCTGGCAGCAACTCGCATCTCTTAGCCCGATGGCGCTCATATCGATACTATCACGATGGCTCGCGCGTAATACAAGGACCCATGACCAAGTGGCAGCGACTCTGCCGCGTCCCATCCTCTTCGATACCCACACATCTCCGACTCTACCTACGAGTGCCAGGGCGCCAGCTCCCAGCACACTTCTGGGACTAGTACAAGGATCACTCACTGACTCACTGACTGGGGTTCCCATGGTCCATCTCTAGGCTCTTCTCGCCGCCCGCTTGGCCTGGTGCTACAGATCACAAGCCCCCATCCTCCTCCCTGGCGACCTACAGATGCGAAGCTTCTCATGACTAGTGCTGAGTCCGGGAGAGAGGGTGGGGGCCCAGCTGCAGCTGACGTGCGCGACGCGTCCATTACGAGCGCATATAGTCATCTTGACTTCATCTCCGAGGTACGGCTGACCACGCTCCTCGCGCCTCGCGCCTCCTATGCGATTGCTAATCATTGTGGTTGCTGTATGAGGTTGTGCAGGTGAACTAGTGAGCGAGTAAGAGGTGCAGGGTACCTTCTTTGCAGTGCGCCTGTCCGGGGCTTTCGCTTCTCGCTTCTCGAGTCAAGACATAATGGACACCTACATGCTCCGGCAGTCACGAGCCACGCGCGCGATTTGGCCACACTCCCCACACTCCTCCGAGCCCTCGTGCACTCGGCCTCTCAGCAGGCCGGCGCACTCTCTACATATCGCCGCCAGCCCCGCGTTCGTGGCTGCGTTCGCATCGGGCGATTCGCGATGCGTCACATAGCCGGGTTAGGCGAGAGCCAGTGTGGGGAAAGGCGTCTCGCGAGCCTGGCTGGGGGACTTATCCGTCAGCTGGCCATTGGGAGCTTGCTGGGATTCCCCACACTGATTGAAGCTACAGGTAATCGCATCGTAGCATCGCGCACGCGCGCGCGTCTGTCTCGAGTTCGCCGTCTCGCTCGTACGTACGCATATGGAAGGCGATTGCCGGAAGAGCGAGTTTGCGCGACTCTCGCCCCGCCTTCAACTGAATTATGGTCTACAGTGCTTGTGTGGCTGCGGGGGCGGGCGGCGGGGTGCGGGTTGCCACATTGGGGATTCATTCACATGACTCCTGCTAATGAGAGCTTGTGGCTCATGGGGATGGGGCGACGGCCTTGCCGTCCTCTCCATTGTCAAGTAGCGATCGCGACTCGGATGCTGACAGTTGGAAGGATCGTCGCTGCAATTGCAAGAGTGTATACTCTACCCCGCAGGGATGCTCGTCGCGCTCAGAAGAGGAATTAGAGTGATGCGCGGTTCGCTCGTCGACGTTAACTTTGTATGATGCCTTCGACAATTTGCACCGCGCCTCGCCGTTTGTGCCTTGCCGGATAAGGGCGCGCGGTGTACTGCTACAGCCGTCGTGCATAGGAGGCGACCAGGTCCGGTTGTCTGCGCCCTCGTCCTATTAGGAAGATCACTGACTGTACATCGTCAGGAACAGGCCAAGGTTCGTTGCAAGCTGTAACGAGTCGTACCTGCAACTCTGAAGTCGCGGGCACGGCAGCGATGATCATCACCACCATCCAGAGCGGCGTTGTGCGGGCCCGGGTGTATTGTATATACGGCTCCGGTTGTGCACTTGCAGGTACGTAGCGGCCAGGCCCAAACAGCGCAGTTGGGTGTCATGCTGATACGGTCATCTTGGTCCTTGTTCTACAGCCCAGGACCAGGCCTGTGGTCATACGGTCGCCCACGCTCCGCCCTCAGGCCTCAGCATCAACTGTCCACGTCCGGGCACTGACAGCTGCATCGTCAGACGGACGTGTATAGGTGCACCGTGTACGGCATGCGCAAGGGACAGTGCGGGGTAAGAAGACGTATCCCCCTGGCGGAATCCCGCGCCACAGGTGCTGCGTGCGGCCGGTCGCGGTCGAGAAGCGTGGGGCAAGCGATACTCGAAATGTATGTGGTGGCTGAGCGCGGTAGGCGTGCGCTGCCACGCGGGGTACGTCCCATGTGGGGGGCACGTCAGCAGCCGAGGGGGCAGGCGCGTCGGAAGCTCTGCATGTGGATGGCTTCTGTCTGTGAACGTTGTAATGGCCGGTACGTTACATAATCTGGTGTAAGCCCTGGGATAAGTGCTAATCGAGATTGTGCGCCCAACGACTGCGCGATAGGTCCAAGGTGGGTCGTGCAGCGCTAGGTGGGAGTTAGCAGGAGGATGGGACGGATGACACATCCTCCTGCCTTCTCCGGGGTGGCCTTCTTCGTGGCGCGTCGCTTACCGCATTTGGACACGCTCTTTTGCCACATACGCGCCGCGTGCTCTGACTTGTCAAGCGAATATCTACTTTGCAGGGGCCTCATCCTAGTCCCCTGGTTGTTGTGTTGCTCAAAGTGTTGCTTCGCTCCGACACCTGATTGGCCGTTGGACTTCTCGATGCTGGCATACTCGTAATCTGCCCCTGCAAAGCCGTGTGGCGAAGCTCGTTGGCTCGTATTGGCTCCGGCCTGTCAAGCTAGCATACTGCTGGAGTATCATGCAACGCTGTGGCCCATTCCACGTCCGCGAGAACTCGGCCAAAACGCATCCGTTCATGCTGCCACACCGTAGGTTTCTACTGTGGCACTGCGTCTCCATGACCCCATGGGCAATAGTCAGCGCCCGAGTGGGCTCCGAGGTGGCCATCGGACCAGATCCAGGTGATGTACAACCATCGTCCTGTCGTTGTTGTCCAACCTCTGACGCTGATACGGTGTCCCAACTGAACATGTCAGGGGTGATGCCCCACGCCCAACGGCAGCGTTTGCAACCCTGTTCGTTCCTGCCGTACCTACCAATTCGGCGTGGGCTCAAGAACACCGGATATAGACGTTGATACAACCGTCTCCGCCTGTCGACCTGCTGCTAGCGCCCGAGCGTGTCACGGTACCACCATCTCGATGCATGATTGTATTGTGCTTTACAGCCTCGCTCTCCGCAGCGTCTCCAGCGGCACCATCTCGAACGCATTCGATCCCTGTCGTATTCACTCAGGTTTCTCACTTGCTCGCCTGCGATGTGATGTGGCGAATGAATGGCGGCCGTGGATGCGGTGAGTGATTGTGAACCTCTGACAGATCCCAGTGAATTAATGTGCTGAACACGATTCCCGACCGTTCGGACGAGGCGGGCAGGCGCGCCGCATCTGCTAATGCCGTTGGAACTTTGTCATTCCATCCCTCCTTCTCACCCCGCAGGCACGCCGACGACAGTTCCTTCACTCGACTGCAACTCGTCATCCAACCGGCCAATCGCCATCGTCGCCGTCTATGTCCATGCCAGTCTATGCCAGCACAAGGGGAGACGGAACGCTACTGTTTACATCCATACAAAGCCATTCGGACCCAGGATGGCGTTGGTTTCTAGCATCTTGATTCGCTGTGTGGAGACCATCACTCCGCGGTCCATCCGGGACGCGGCGATTCTGCGAGTCGTCTTACAGGACTACACTCCGTGTGCGTTTCGCACCGATTTGTATCGCAGGGACGTCCCGGGTGGATGGACAGGCCAATCAGCAACGATTGAATCGGAAGGACTGCTATAGGTCGTTTGCGATGGACGAGTCGGGTGGGACTACACTCTGGCGCTATCGCATCCCGCCGGCGCGCCACTTGCATTCGTCCCGTCAAGGACCGAAAGGCGCAGGACTTACTGCTTTCAAGATTGCATGCCACCCCAGGCTGAGCCCGTTGTCCTGCCCTGTCCTTCAACCCGCAGCACATCTCCCGAGTCTCGCCGCCATGCCCGCCGACTGCGAACGCGGGACCTGTACTCAAGTTCTCACGTCTCTTTACCCCAGACCGCTCCACACGTCGACACTGCACGGCGGCCTCTTAGGTGCCCGGACGGCGCTCGGCTCTCGACAGCGACGTCGACGCAGTCTCCCAAGATACACGCTGTGGCGTATGCATGGTACATGCTCAAGCTGTCCGGCACCAGTCCACCCTCCCCGCCGATGTGGTCTCATCCCGGCTATGCCCCGCATGGAAAGTCGAGCTTCGTTACGAAGGTCCAGACGTTCCGCGCCGAGGACTTGCTTTGTTGCGTGGACGTCGGGGTCGGCACGCTCGGACAGCAGCGGGGAAGCTCGAGGTTCGCGGCCCCTCGCAGAGCAACGTTTACTCGAACATGCTCTGCAGTGACAGCCTGTGCAGCCGCCGGCAACGCCTGTCTCTCGAGACTCCGAGTCGTACGTCCCTGCGCAATGCGCCGGCTCGTACTTACGGAACGTCGAGCTGTAAAGCCCCGACTCCCGATAGTCACCGGATCCGCGCCAGCTCCCTCGATAATTCCGAGTTAAGGTTGGTCGCTGCGCGCTGGACCCTGATGGGCGTGGTGGACCGTGTGCATATTCAGATAATCGGCCGTCGACCCGTTCAAGTGCAAGCGAGAGTCAGTGCCGCCTCTGTAGCGAAAGTCTGGAAGGTCACGTACGTAGTCGGCGGCGACGATGGCGGCGGTAGTGGCGGGGGCGCGCGACTCCAGAACCCGAGACCCTGTATGTTCCGCCTTCCGCCCCGTTTCAGGCATCGTGGGCCACGATGAGGCCTCAAGCTCTTCTCGGCTAGCATGAGAGGGATTTCCTCTTCCGGGTGGTTTGTCTACACGCTCCCGCCCACGCAGCCGCTTTCGAGCTATACTTGACACCACAAGACCCCCTCTTGCACGCTCTGGACCGCTTGCGACATTGTACATGTCGAGTCCGAGCATCACGGCCCACTGCGGTCTTCCATGCACATGCCGGACGACATATGCGAGCGCTGAACTTGTGGCTGCCGCGACAGCAGCGGTGGACTCGGGCTCGGTGCTGGGTCCGCCTGGACTCTCTCTGCGGCCCGCCATCTATCATTGTACGGCGCACCGGTACGCCTCGCGCCATTCTTGGCTCCTTCTCCGCATTCTCGGTGCGTTCTTCTGTTATGTGGCGCGGGTGAAGCGTTCACCCGGTTCGGACAGAGTTCGCGGTGAGAGCGAGTGGGGGAGCCCTCTTCTGGCACAGCGGCACGCGTTCGAGACGTTGTCATGGACGGGAAAGGCAAGGCATACCAATTGAGAAGGCAGGGTGCAGTTCGGGCTCGTGGCATAGGATGGAATTGCTAGAGGTGCGTCTCGCGGTTCTGGAATCTTGATACTGACTGAGTTGGCGGCCGTGGAAGGCGAGTGCTCTTCGTGCGGTGCGGCGCGGCGCGGCAGATTGAGATGCACGATACTCGATGCGCGAGGATGCACGATGCGGGGAAACAAGGTTCGGCTGCGTGATCCTGGTGGCGTCGGGGTCGCGTTCACAGAGCGGACTCAATCGCTACGCTCACGTTGTCTCTATTGCGGACTGCTTCTGGCGCGCGAGAGTACTCTATCTACTGCCACCTCGACATCCACGACGTTCTGGAGCGTAGGCCTCGGTCTGTGGGGAAGCGACGACGCACCGGTGGTGGCGTTCGGTGTTGATGACGATTGGCCTTCGTTGCTGCTAGAATGATGGAGGGGGTCTAGGTGGTGAAGGGTGAATGGGGTGCACGTACGGCATGCACTACGGTACGCCTGCGGGATATGTTCATATTCTGTGCTAACTGCCTACCAAGTGCGCAAAGGGCTTCCGGCCCACCGTCGACTTTTTGCTTGCCAACGGCATGGTAAGCTAAAGTCGAGATCGGCAGCAAAGCTTGAATGGTCGGGCGTACCGTGGCCCCGCTCCTCGGTTACTTCTGCCTTTTTCCGCCGACTGCGTTGTCGAATAGTCTGCCATGGTCGACGTCGACTTCCCAAGGTGTCGGTGCGGGCGATGATCGAGGTGTGTTGAGTTTGTTCTCTCTTAATTGGCTGTGACTGGTGACGGTTGGTGATTCGCTGCAAGCGTTGTCCAATGGACGGATAGCTTCACGTCCACGGCGAATTCCTGTCGCAAGTTTTACAACGGTATGGCGTGAGGTCTGAGGAATCACTGAAACGATTCATGAAGACCCTACCATCCCAGTAGAATCTCGAATACGGCCGCGCCGTGCATGGTCCATCAGGCCTCAACCCTCAGGGTATGACCATTTGCTTCCACTATGCACCTTCCACTTCGACGACTAATATGCACAATTTAGAACGTCGTGCACGGTCTTCAAGACGTTAGACAATTTATTGCAACAGCGTCCCGTCAGAAACATGTCACGCCCTGTACGCGCCTGACAATGCATTCGCCGACGTCCCCGAAAAGCAAGAGTTGCCGCAGCACGTCGCATTCTATACGCTCTGTGTCAAGTCACGAAAATACTGTACATCGCAGTTTTCTGGCGCCTTTGTATTTACAGTGTTAACTAGACCACGTCTTGTCCGCTCAACATGCGCGGTTGGCCTCATGGCACCTCCAGACTCTGCAGCTACTTACACACATACTGCATGAGATTGATCCGCGGGGTCGGCGAATGATTCAATCGTGAGTGCAGTAACCGCCCATTATATTCTATGACTGCTGACTGACATTCGTCATCCTGTACATTGATGATGACAGCTTCGCCAGGAGAGACTGCTGGTCGGGAAATGAGGTACGAGCGGACCGTCTGTCAGCATTGAACCAGCGCACTGACGACCCACGCCGCCAAAGGCATATTGACATCTTGTCCCTGCACACTCGCATCGCGGCGCGACGTCCATGACATACCACAATATCCGCATCCTCACGCGAGCTCAGAATAGAACCCGTTACGTCCCGGCGTGGGGAAAACTGCTCGTCAGTAAGATGGAACTGCTACTGTACCTAGGCTAAGGGCCAGGACGACCGGAACGACATTACCGGTACGAATATATCATCAACGTCTTGTTTTCTCCGCGGACATGGGCGCGACGCATTCACGCCCGACGAAACCGCGACTGCGATCGCGTTCTCACCATCGCACTTTCCCAGATGTACGCCCACCGCCGCGTGCACAGATATTGGGCGCAAGCCGCTTGTGATATCGCGCCACTACATCTGGATGTGCCGCCGACGTTTCCCCATTCAAGACGGTATAGGAACGGGAGTGTAGGAAACTGCCGCTTCGGAAGAGAGGGCTCGCATTTCGGACCGACAAGTGAGCCCACACGGGGCGCAAGGTCGAACGCTGTTGTGAGATTGGCTCTTTGCATACGCCAATACGGGAGGAAAGACACCGAGCGCACGGGAGGCGCTACACACGGCGATTGACCAAACCTCGTCTAACGTCTACTGGCTATCTTGGTCTGCGCGACTGATCGCTGGCGGCGCGCGCACCAATGGGAGAAACGGGCAACGGCTGAAGTCACCATGAGCAGGGTCGATTCGTCAAGCCGGCGAGAAGCGAAGCAATTATCCACTTATCCCGCAACACGAGGGACGGACATCGGGAGCGAGCCCGGTGCAAACTTCAAGAGCTTCGCGCGAGGCAGACTCTATCTGTGCAAGAAATCTGACTTATCATGCCGATGTGGCCTTCGCGACTGCCCCGAACGTGCGCCCGACGATCAGGAGTCATTCGCCACACCAGCATCCATACGTGCGTCTGGAGACGACAATCCCGACGCCAAAAGGCAGGTATACCCGACCGCCGTACGGCGCGGTCGCCGGAGCGAGTACGTCTTTCGTTCGTCAGCAAGACGTCGGCCGCGCGTCCATCCGCCCGTCGACATGTTCGCGATGGGAATGCCTCTGCCGTTCGCGCGCGGCAGGAGTCCTATCGCAGACCGGGCGAAGTGCGAGAATGCGCGTATCTTTACGCAAGATGGGCGCCTCGAGGCGCACACCCGCGCGCTCGTGTGGCTGCGTCCCAAGTCTTCCTGCTGAAGGCGTCCGTGCGTGCGTTCCCGCTTTCCAAAGGGCCAATCGCGTACGCGGCACCGACGGCTCTTCGGTCAGGCTCGCCGCGCTCGAATCGTTCCGACACTTCTCTCCCTGTCTCGAGTGCTGCGGTGTGCGCCTTAGCTCTTGGCTATCACGGCTGTACGCGTCTAGAGTGCGCTCGTTATCTAGGAGTCGGACTCGCATATGTTGCCCATCACCGCTAGTAGCGCGACGTACCTGACTACACATGCTGCAGCCGAGCAGCAACTATCGCGCGATTTGAATGTGTGCAATTTGACGAACTCGCGCGCTTCGGAACACGGTCCGTCAACACTATCTCCCGACTCACCTCTGAACAAGTTAGGCTTTTGCAGATCGTGTCCTGTGCTTTGGGTCTTTGATAGGGGGAGCCTCCAAAGAGGCGGCCGTGGTCGCATTTGTCGGCGTTGGAGCGTTCGCCTCGCTTCGAGCGTTGGCGGCTGACTTTGGCGAACGCCTCTGAGAAACGTTCGGGACGAACCTCCGTACACCTGGGATGCATCTGTAATGATGATGGACGTGCGAAGTTGCGCCGCGTACGCTACCGCGATAAGCTCGTAGCCTTTCCATTGAAACGATTCGCCAACGCATGGGGTTTCTCTCGCCGGAAACGTTTACGTCTGAGAAAGCTTCGCAGGAAGAATTACCTTGACCTTGAACTACAGCTAGGCAGCTTGATGCGTCACATGCATTTACTAGGTCGTCCAATCTTGAGGCGCCGTTTAAGCACATGCACGCCAAGACAGTCTCCCCTCCCAAGGGTATCAATCTACATTCCAGGTAGTGCAACAACACTGCGACAGGCAGAGGGGTCGGCAGATGCTCGGTCAAAGCGGTCGGCTTTACACGCCGGTGATCTCCTTCAGATACTCTGGATGGCCGTTAGTAGGTAGGTAGGACGACTCTGAGTGTGTACACATACCTCTCGTAAGCTCGAATGCCGCAAATGTGCTTGCAGCAGCGGGAATGCTACGATAGATTGTCAGATATTTGTCGAACTAGGGTTCGGGGTGTTGTACTCCTTACCTTCGAAGCACTAGGTACATCAGAAGGATGAGTATGTGCTCCGTCCGTTACACAGTATATACGACTCACAAGATGGGGTCAATCCACGGAAAAGCCCCGAGCTGTTGATCGAGACACGTCTTCAATGAACGAAGAGAGCTACAGTACCAACGGATTACCACTCACGCTCCTGACTCTACCACGACAGCTTTCAGTTCCCGTGCAATGTATTGTACAGGTGTCCCTTGTGGAGGAGTAGCCCTGAGCTGAATCCGTGACTTCACGACGTCTGTACATTTATTTCAGATATCAGGTAGACGCTTGACAATCGAAGAGCGAGTGAGGCCTTACCCAGTGGATAACACGAAAGCCAGTACGCAATCTGAAGAAGTCTGAGTATCAGAGAAATGGCATACTAAGAGTACAGGAGGACGTACGCCGCCAGTAGACCCGCTCGCTAGCAATGCCCATACAGGGATTTGTGTACCATACTTCTCGGCAAACTTGCGCTTCGAGAACTCGAACGCTACAGTCCGTTAGGTCACTTCTCCTCTGACAAAATGATAAGCGCAAACCTGTGTAGAACCTAACCAGGCATATGTGTGAGGTCACGTCCTTGATCTCCTTGATCCTAGCATGACAGAACACCTACCCAGCATACGCTGGTATCTCCCTAGCGACCGTGATCTAGGTTGGCCAAGTCAGAACGGTGCGCGTTTGTTCAAGGCGAAGGACATTGTACCCAGAATCCTCTCATGATTCCCTTTCTGAATCCCCAGTCGCGCCACATCTCGCTCACAACGGCTCTGAGCCGTTTGTCGCTAGGCGAGCCATACTGCCCCTGCATGCGAACTTTGAACATCTCAACTGGCGACATCCGACATCAGTATTTGTTTAATGCATATTTCAGACAAAATTTCACGAGCTAACCTGGACTTGCGAGAACCGAATTGACGGCACCCGCAATCGCGCCAGCAGCAGCGATCTCCTTCAGTGAGAGCTGCGGGAAGGGTGAAATAAGGCGTTTCGACACGCCGTATGCCGCGAACAAGAGCGAGTTCACGCCCGCAATCCCGACAAGTGGGCTTGCCATTCCTGTGTCAATTGATGAACCTGGTCCGTCACAGGAGAGTCCTAAAACAAGTCCTGACCCTTGTACAAAGCAAAGAAGCCTTCTTTGCGGAGAGTCTGCGTGAGAATATCCATAGGCCCTCTCTGCGAGGAAGCGCCGATACACATCAGTCATAACACATGGCCATGCGAATTGTGCACTGACAAACATCCCAGCTACGATACACAAGATTGAGCTGCATGATAATCATAGATGGTAAGTGTACGAACCAGGAGCGGTCTGCGCGCGAGTCTTAATGGTATCTAGCGGTTGACCGACAATGACCTGCGCCGCGCCGCCGACGCTGCCCGCAATGAGCTCGTTGATCGTCGACGCATCCATATCGACGTGGAACTGCGAGAGAGAGCTTCAAGTTGGTGCTGGCTCTTCTCGGATGAGACGAGAAGCGCCGAAATTGCGCCATGCTGGTGCACGAGAGCCTTGCCGAAACGGGCGAAGCGTCCGATGTGGCGATGTGGCGGTGCTGGGACTTCGAGGACACTGTGCCACTACTTAGCACCACTAACTTGAGCATCTCATAGTATTCAACGCAGAAACTTCCTCATTACAGTATATCCCGCTCTGGCTCGATCAGATGCCATGTTGAGCTCACGGCCGTATGCATAACGTACATGCGAAAGACGAGCAAACAGTGTTTCCGTGCAAACTCCCCCAATTAGTCTGTACAACTTTGTCTCCGGGGCTCGGACGCTCCAGGACATCCGTATGACGAAAGCGCTTCGCTTGCGCATCCGACTCATCCAGCGGTCGGGCTCGTGACGCGACATTCTAACCACCACGCGAGCGACCAGAGACGACAAGAAGGGCCAGTGCGCGCTGAGAAGTGGATTCCTTGTACTAAGTACAGGGCGCTGGAGGCCGAGTGCCGAATCCCCGACATCGACTATGCCAATGTAGGTTCGTATGATCAAGTATCAATGCTCCCCGAACTCTGTCATATCACGTCTAGCGCCGCCGCACAACGCCTTGCAGCGACAGCCGGAATGTGGCGCTACGTGTACATACCGTAGCCTATGGTCGGCTTTCTGACATGCTCGACGTGCTTCTCTCCGAGGTCTTCTGGTGTGTACTTCTGGGCTATGTCCTTGCACGCGCGCCCATTGCGTCTTCTATCCCGCGGAGTCCGCCTCGGCCGATCGACGTCAAAGTATATGCCACACGGTGGTATGACAGGGCTGTCGCGTGCATGTTCTTCCCAGTCTAAGTAAGGCCCAAGGAACGCACCCAGCAGCAGACCGGCGTTGGTCGTGTCTGCACGCGAAGCTCCGCACGCACCGCTGCCTTCTGTGTGCATTCATGACTTGGGCGATATGGGATCGCGGACTTCGAATCCACAATTCAGGTCCACCCATGCGCTTGGGCCTGAACGTTAACTCCTGAGGCTTCGTGGCGCTAGTACGAGTGCGGCCAGGTGCGACGGCGCGCCAGGCTCCCCTCGGGCATTGGACACATATTTGGACATCTTCGGGTGGTCAAACCCAATGGCGGTGGATCGGGTACAGTGGTACAATATGCAGGCGCGTCCAAGATCCGCTAGCGCGCTGGATGGCAACCGTCCCTGAATTCCGTGCTTCGTCACCAGCGACGGCTTGGAAGGACGATAAGTGCGTGCCTCGAAGACTCTATGTTGTGATGGGTAAGCCTCACGAAGCCGTACGATTGGCCAGTACTCACGCTGAACGCAAAGGTGCGCGCGTTTAACGTTATCATATGCACGCGCTTGCATATGGCATTCTAGCAAATACATCAGCGCGTCACCAGCGACTAACATCCATCATCCGCGGAGCACGAGTAAGTACTAGCTCGCTTACGCGAGCATGTTCAGGTCATTGACGACATTGCATATACTTGGTTAGTGCTCACTGGCTTGGAAAACGACGGGAGATCCCCGAGTGTTGCACTAAAGGACAACAGACGACGGCCGTTTGCGCTTTGATAGGCCCCGCGGGAGGCAACAGATAGCTCCGAGGTTTGTGCTGACGGGCAGGGACGCAGCGTCGGGCTGTGTAATGCACCCGTTGAGTGCCGTATTCAGCAATCCTCCGCACCGATGCGCCGCATCGACCGGCTTACTGCTTGTCAGCTTGGCCAGTTGAACTTGTTGCGCGCGGGACGGACGCTGAGACGGCGCAGGGGCAGAGATCGCTTGGTCATGGCCATGTTCGACATATCCTGCCGCCATCACATGTATGATGAGCGTGCTGCGTGTTGCAGCAGGTAAGTATAGGTATATCAGGTGTTGCGAACGCTGCAGCCCGTCGCGGAGGTAATGCTATCGTACCGCATCGCCGTCGCGCACCTTCCCGACTGGAACTTGTCAGGACAAGGCTCGAGTTTCAAGAGGTAAGTACTTACCTGCATCAGCCATCATTGGCCGGTCGATGCAACAGCCTGGTTAGATCTGCGGACCAGACGCGGCATCGGCGAGATGATGGTGCTGTGGCTCCGAGTGCGAGCTCGAGTTGCCATCGCTCTGACGCGCACTGCACTAGATGAACTCCGCACTGCCGCGCCTTCGGCCATGTTAAGGCCATGGGAAGGCAGCGTTGGCCTGTATCAGGATAGAATCCACGCAAGGGGCATACAGATGTCCTGGATTGAGGTTTGTCTGGGCTCGCGGATCCGGCCGATGGCCTCTAGGTACGGTCCATCTGTGAACGGGCCTCGGAGACTCACGTAGGACATCCTTGCTCCACGGCGAAACACTGCCGCTCGAACTCACTCCGCACCGACCGGGGCCTAGCGAAAGTGCGGACTCGGGAGAGATAGTGATACCTATAACGAGGGCAAGACGGGTCACGGTACTGAAGCCTAAGGGCCTGACAAGGCATGCGGCCTCCATTCCAGGGCTGAGGTCCGTCTTCGTGCGCCATCTCGAGCAGGACAGGAACGGCCTCGGTGCTTCTTCATAATGAACTTCGCCCGGTTCTTGACGTGTGTGGGTAGGTCGTGTACTGCAGCGGGTGTAAGCATGACTGCGGCAAGTGTGTGTGGCGAGACAGCTTGCCTATCGCGTGCTGCGCCGCAAGGACGTGCCATAGTCCGAGTCGCAATACCTCCGAGGTTCGAACATACGGAGGCTGAGAGTGTTGGACGAGAGACTGCGGTCGCTTCTCTAGCACGTCAATCAGGTGGTACGCCCGGCCGCCCAACCTGGGGTCATCTTCCACTTAGATGAGAACGTTTACGCAGGGGCGTATGGTCTGTCGGGACGCGGCTCTCGCGCGGACGTAGCATTTGCGTGTAGCTTACCAGGATTGAGAGAACATGAATGTGGCAACTACCAAGCACGGCCAACACGTTCGGAGGCCGTGATTGGTTGGAAAATCCCGGCCCGGCACGGAGTAGTCCGCCACGTCAAAAAGTCAGGTGCCCCGCATTCGATGCACCAGCCTCTGCCCTCTGGACACAACGCTGGGTTTGCTCACGACCACACACGACACTGACAAGACCTGAAATTAACACTTGCATGATACCAGTTTCTGTAAAACCACGTTTCCCTCCTCTGGANGGGCCTCGGCTGCCGTGTCCCCCTCTCGGACGTCCGTCGTCTCCCCTCACAAAGAAGATTTGCTTCTACATCCACGAGAAGATATTGAGGCCACTGTCGGCCTATTACTGCCATTTTCGCGGCATCACGTCAGATCCCCAAGCTTGTATTCTTCCGTTCGGCCTTGTTCTCAAAATTGGTCCCCGCGTGCGCGAACACGAAGGCCTCGCCATGAACCTCGCACGAGCCATGGGTGTCCCCGCACCTAGGTTCATATCCTATGGTGAGCCACCACCGGACTACCACGACATATATGCTATGCCGTCTATTCTCATGACGCGACTGCCCGGGACTGAGCTGGACAGGCTCGAGCCGGACGAGGTCGACCTCAATGTGATACGCGAAGACCTGGTAGCAATCCTCGCATCGATGCGTCGCTTTGCGAGTCCATGGGACGATGCCGTGTGTGGTGTCGACGGAGGTGGCATATACGGCCCACTGATTCCCTGGGTGCCGCTACCCCCTTTCATGAACGAAGCCATGTTCTACGACTCCATCGGTAGGCTCGGGGGCCTCTCCCGCACAAGGCAGAGCGAACCAGACCTCGCCGCAGCGATCGAGGCGTTCTTCGCTCTTCCGCCTCATGCCATCGTGTTCACGCACGGGGACTTGCAAAAGCACAACATCATGGTCGGCGATGACGGCCATATCTGTGGCATCTTCGACTGGGAGGCGGCAGCGTGGCTCCCGGAGTACTGGGAAGTCAGCATAGTGGCGCTCCTCCATGGCAATCGGTGGGGCGCGTTCCTGAACGAAACGGTCACTTCGAAGGTGTACGACGCTGAGGTTCAAGGAAATCGCGCGATGTACTGTCTTCTCGGCGATTCTCTACAATGAGAGATAGTGAGTGTATACCCTCGATGAGTATGATACTGGCTGACAATGACATACTCAAGCGACTCGTGATGAGTGCCTGTATCCTCTGAAGATGGTTTCACCCATCGTTGCGATATGTGCCACCGGTTGTTGTCCTGTATGGCCCAAAAGTCATGCGCTGCAGCGATATATGTGTGCATGTGTTGTACGGTCTCTGTGGTTATGTCAAGACGGCCTGATTCAGCCTGCCGTGTGCTGCATTATGCTTATTATGCTTGCATGACATAGGTTGGCGTGTCGTCGCGATGCAACGTACACCAAGCCCTATCTGTCACTGACTCGTTGTGGCTATGGTGGCCCCGCCCTTGACTGCACTTGCCGTTCAAGTGTTTGAGCTTCATGAGTGTGTCCATTCACGGGCAGATGCGTGTGGCATCAGGCCTTATGCCTCTCATAGTTGGGGACAAATCCGNTTTTTTACGCCTGCGACGGCAATCGTGACCTCTTCTGTGGTTGTGCAGCAGCTAACGTCGGCAATTTCCAGGGGCCAAGAGCGAAGGCGCGTCACTCCGAACCATTCGGAAGGTCATCGCGACGCGAGTACCGTAACAGCTTTCCTGACATTAAACTCGGTGGGTACGAGTAATTCTCGGGCTTCCAGTGTGCGAGACTCTGAATGGACGTTACGATTCGCGGAGACGTCGAGCACGGCCATAAGGGCGTCGATGCCCCAGATAGCCCTCGCGGGTCGCGATGGATATTAAGAAATATCGACAAGGCCATTTCGTGTAGTGTTCAGATTTACGTTCGATGAACGCATGCTTGTTCCGGCGCCACGTCGGCATGTTTGAATGCATCATGGAATGTCATGCGCATCTTCAAGTCTTGAGTCAGAGTCCTCAACAACGACTCGACTACGAGTCCTTCATGTCCCGATAAGCCACATGTCCGACGACCAGGAACAATAGTGTGGAGTACGTCTTCCGGTACGCACATCACAAGCTGCCTCAAGCGAGCCGATCATCTCATCTCTTTATGCTTGCTACATCCAGTAGGTTTAGCGGCCGAAACTCTGATGCTATCAGACAATACACCGCACGTAGACGGTATAGCCAATCTCTTACTCAACAACACGCACAAGGCGCGTCGTTACGTCAATGATCAAACAATACGCCTGATCTGTCCTAGCTACTAACCTAAGGGATTTTGCACGTTATGCCTCCGCGAGGGTTATCCGATCTTGCGTTCAAGCTCAGGCTCTTGTTCTCGATGGGTGTAAGAAGATCGGGACTACGTCATCAACTCCGGCGGTAGATGACCGACGGCTGCATCGACTGCGCGGGACGAGACAAGAATCGAAACGGTTTTGTTCGCCTTTTGAGTTCTCGCTATGCCGACCTGGGCATAGCATTCTTGACCCCTAAAATGTGGTATTGTCAGGACTGAGAGACCGTACGTGCTCCTCCCGGAGATCCCTATCACTAACACCGAGGCAGTGCAATTTCATATACGCGATCGCGAGGAGTTTGGGACTTGCGACGTCCGAGTCGGCGGCGGAGAGGGTGTCCGAGAGTTGTAGGTCCAGACACGTGGCGGCGGCGACTAAACTGACTCCCGGCGCTTGTTTCGCCGCGGCTGTCGTGCTTTCGTTCCACCACCACCGAACTGCGCGAACCCAACTGTGCTGCAGTGAAACTCGTGCAAGTCGTCCGGCAGTACGACGTGCGACTGCAGAGGAGCTGGGGATATGCATCGACGTCACCCCAGCATCTGCGCTCGAACCTAGCCAATCCTGGCCCCCTCTCAGTCCGCCCCTACCTTCAGACGTTGAAACGATCACGTTGATATCCAATGTATCACGGTCAGGTTATCGGCCTGCGTGGCCGTTGATTGGGTCGTACAAACGCTGTCTGGATTTTCGACGGTGGTGCTATGGACTAGGCCGTTCTGTGCCGTCAATGCACCCCCAGCGCGTATTAATAGGTGGACAGGGCGCGCCGTGCGCGTCGGTTTTGGCCCTGCGATGTTGATGATTGTGCTTGACTAAAATTATGCAAATCCCGAGGTGTGCGCCACAGGTAATGTACATATCCCCCTCGCTTCTCGCACCTTCGACCTAATGTTCAATTCTATGCTACAGGGTCGATAGCAACAGATCATGGTACGTGTGAGCATCTCACTACCTGTCGAGCCTGGGACATCCCCGATGGTCAATGAGCGATTGGCCGATTCCGTCTGCGGAGTGCTAGATCGTTTTCCGATGACATGCCTCGTTGCCACCTTCACCTTCAATATGAACGATTGGTCCAATCACTTGACTCCCTCCTCGCGCGTTTCCAAATGCTCTGCTTGCACGCAGCTCCGATCGGATGTTCATTCGCAGCGCGCCGTCAAGGATAACGCGACACGCCATATGCCAACAGGCACAAGCGTCCTCCCAAACCCAGGGCACCGAATCCAGCCCCGCAAAGTTGGTTGCCGGCAGCAAGGATCTCGCTTCCGACGCCACATTCTGAGAGCTTGACGGCGTCTCTCGCGTACTCAAGGCTCTGCACGCGGGGCAAGGGACGCTGCGGTCATTCTGTCGTGGGTGAGCAGTATTACCCCGAGCGCTCTATGGGACGACCAGCTAAGTTTGGGTTAGCATGGAAGTTCAGCTACGGACAGTGATAGATGCCGGGCTTACCGTAGGCGTGCGGTGACAATGCGCATCACGTTTCTGGCTATGGTGGTGCTGGGAGAGTGGTTCCGGCTTCTCAGCGGGGATGCGCGCACGACGTCTAGTGGGTGCGTTTGGGCAATGGCACTATGTGGTGAGCGTTCTACTTATCTGGCGGCTCCTGGAAGGCAGCTGACTAGCCACGGCAGCTTACCTCTGCATTCAGAACCTATCTGACTGCAGTAATGCAGGGATGGTTCGATGTGCACCACCGTTGCCGCGACGTTGGCTTGTATTGCATCAACGATGCAGGCAAGACACTAGTCATCGCTGTCGTTCACATACTACTAGCTGTCAGTCCCGACTGTGGCCTCAGCAACTCCGCGATTACACCGTCTCGATGGCCGGCGGGCACAATTCCATTGGACGACGTCCCTCGGGCTTCACACAGCAGCTAGGTAGCCGACTAGATTCAGCTATCCCACTGACCGCTCATTGTGCATGTATGAACGATCATGGTTCTGCACTAGTACTTACCAGGGTTATCCTGACAGCCTGGCCCTGGTGCTCGTCCCCGCGGGTTCTCACCAATACGGCGCTGTCGAGCTCTGCGCTCGCGCCATTGGCTGCAGCTGTCATATCCCCCAACCTCTCGCTGTCAAGCGAACTCAAGCTCGAATACAAATGAGCGGTGCCTGTAAGCGGGAGAAGCGCCCACTAGTACGGGAACGGACCAACGTCTTAGAGGTGCGTCTACATCCGTGGTGGCCGCCAGGCCAAAATCCTCCAACGGGTCCTTCCATTTACGTGTTGTGCATCCCGTTGGGCTCCCCACTCACGTACGTCGCGGCATTCTCCCGCCTCTTCCCGGAACATCGACATCCCTCGAGTAAATTTCCCCAGATTTCAGACAAATAAATTCTCACACCCTACATGCATTTGTGGGGTGCGATGCCGAAACGTGTGCGACAAGGGGAACGAGGTATGTGACGCATTTCCAGATGCTGCGCATGTCTCGTACACTCTACAGCATTTGTCTTGGTGGCGCGGTCTATAACGTGTTACTTGCGATAGCTCTTAGAACTTAGTGCCATCGTGCAGACACCAAGGGGCCGGTTCTGGAGGTATGTTCACGAGATTACAGTGTACCTGACCGACCTGACCTGGAAATCGTCAGAAAACTACAGCCAATGCCATCGACGGAACGCCGCCGTCATCATGTATGACCGAGGCTTCTTGATACAGGTCAGCATAAGTCATAGTAACATGTCGGCCGTAGCTCTCGGAGATTCTTCAGAGGTTACTCGGTAGCCCATATAACCCTAGATTATCAATGAATGGCGCGTCCGATCAAGCGCGACACGACCTCTCGTTCGCTTGCTGTGTCTCTGCATGCGTCCGAATGTGGGTTCAGCAGGGTGTAGCTCGGTCTGCACTGGTACCCATCTACACGAATCAGTGATGTATAGAGGACCTCCTATACTGTAAAGCGACGGAGAGAACTATCCGTCATCGAGATAGGAAGTAGATATGGTTTTACAGAGAACTTTTTGAGTCAGAGAAGACGGTTGTACAGCGTACTTCTGAACTAGCCAACCATAGCGTATCAATAGCGAGCGTAACCCGTAACAAAAGCTACCCCGGGGATTGAGGCAGAGGCTACCTATTCGGACTGATATCCCGTGACAGTGCCGCGAGGGCTGGGCGGACCTCGTTGAGAACGAATAGCAAAGAAGGTATCGACTGCGTGCCACGCCATGACCTGGCTTGTATCTACCTGGCGGAAGCCTGCGCTACGGGAGAACTTTACTTCCGCTAGGCTGGGAAAGATGCGTGACAAAAACGACGCAACACTGTCAGGGGCGGTGATTGGAGAAGAGCCAACGTCGAGCGTATGCAGCTGAGATAGGCTTTGCGTGTTCTTCAGTTCCGTGTAGACGTCTCCCAACTCATCGTCTCTCGCGAATTCCGCATCCGAGGCCCAGCAGGTCGCGTCAAGATGCAGCACGAGTTCCTGTAGTCCGGTGCACCGGAAAGCAAGGGAGGGCAAGGCGGATAAGATAGGATTGGCGTGTCCATCACAACCGCAAGACATGGAGCAGAGCAACGTGAGTTTCCGTAAAGCAGGCCAGGCCGATACCATGTCAAGTAGAAGAGTGTCGTCGATAGAGAGTCGGAAGGGCTGGTATAAAATGAAACTCTTCATATGTTTGAATGGTAGGAGGTGTCGAAAATGAGCAGCGTCCAGCGACGCCTGGGATAAGGCCCCATCTGACGATGTTATGTGGAGAACTTCCAACGCGTTCGGGCAGAACTGCCGTCGTACGGTTGGGAATAACGCGGATAATTCAGCTGGGCGAGATCCTGTTCCGAGATCGATCCTGACTTTGCGGACGGTGGGAAGCTGGACCGCATTCCCGAAGGAGTTGTACGCCTGCAACGTCCCTAGAAGCCTGATAGCCAGCAGGTTTGGGAAGAGCTGTTCCGTGGCAATCGAAGGGAATAACTGGGAAAATAGTACACCATTAGGAAGGCGAATAGTGAGGTTGACTAACGTCTTTGAGTGGGCAAGGGCGACGACAGAGGTTGCTCGATGAGGCATCCCCCTGCAATCCATCGACACGATCGAGGTCAGAGAACGTGCAAGATCGGAGACGGGGTCATTGACTCGGACTCCGTCCGGTGGAACGTTGGAATTCGACTGGGTTGGCTGCAGGATCAGTTTGCGAAGGTGAGGAAGACGGCCGACAATAACTCGGACTGCGTCCTCGAGGGCTTTTGCGCCATCTCTATCCTCGATCCTGACATCCTCGATCCTGAGTTCCTGAACGGACCGGTTGGCGGAGACAAGGATAGACGCTAGATGGTTGCTTTTCAGGCCCAGCGAAAACCAGCAGAGAACACGGAGATTCGGGAACAGGATGGGCGTCGGTTTGTAGGCACATAGTTTGTCCCACAGATCGTTTGATGGCTTTATGTTTTGACGGTACACTCGACGGTCTTGATCCTCGTGGTAACCCAGCATACGCTTGTACTCGTTAAAGTCGTAGCCAAGCATACGAACAAGAGCCGAGTACTTCAGAAACGACGACCAGTCTCTAGGCGCCAAGACTCGTGTGATAGACTGTCGGTGAATGGATCAGAGGAGAAGTTTAGGGGAGATGGTTCAGAGTTCGGCACGGTGATGGGACTTACTAGTTGAAAGGACACACCTCTTCCTGTAAGCTCCCACGCGTCTTTAGGCAGACACATTACCAAAGGGACCAGAGTAGGCAGAAATCTCCAGAGGACTTGTATGGCCGGCTCGTGGAGAACGCTAGAGGACCGGGCCATGAGGGCGAGCGTTGGACGGTCGGCGTATTCGCAAATGAGAGTCAAGATCTCTAATATCAAGGCAACGGAGGACATGCTGGGCATGAGTGGGAAGACCACTGGCAGCTCGTAGCTATGCGTTCCAGCACGAAATCAGTCATGTCTCTTGAGCGTACTGTGTCATACCAGCTAGGGCTGTACAAACCTTGCCAACGAGGAAGATAGGGGCGACGCGACGGTGGAGGGCCCTCTTGAATCTATGAAGCTCCTCGTCGAACGCCGATGAACTGGAAAAGTACGTTAGTTTAATGGCAGAGCTCGACGGGGGTGAACCACCAACCCTGCGTTCGCGGAGGGGTATGAGCTGAGAGCTTGGAGAAAAGACAACTAAGGATAGCGCTAGACAGTTGTCAACCAACGTATGCTGTTTACGGCAGGTTACGTACCATGACCATCCAGGCGCATTGACGATCCGCTTGAGATTCTGCGCAGCAGATGATATACATATGTGGTTAATTCCGGATCATCGTCCAAGAGAGCTCAAAGACAACCTGAAGCTACGATTCGCACACATGTAGGGCCTATTCTTCCCAGACGAGGGCGACAGTAACGGCGGCAGGAGGCTGTAGGTTTACACGCTTAGCTACTAGTACTGTGCATCACACCAACACCACGTGCAAGCAACTTACCCGTCGTACTGTTACGCAGCCCTAGTCTCAGGTTCTCGCCGCGACACGCACGAATCCACGATCTAATGTTAAGGATCCTTTCTCCCACTAAAAGGTATAGGTACAATAAGAACAGCACTAATGACGGCAAAGCACCCAGTGTCCATGCGTGTCCATGCGCTACGTGCGTGCGTGAAGAGTCCACTCGAAAGCAAACGAGAGTAATTGCGAATGAAGAAGGAAAAGACCATCCAACCAAATAAATGCGAAAGCGAGCCAGTGATAGTCCATTCACAGAATGCACAACGAGCCCAGCAATGCGAGCGTCGGAAGCAGGAACAGGGACCACGCGCCGTGGCCGTCGGGCAGGCGATGCGACAGCGAGCCTGAGGTCGTCTGAGATTGTGTCGCCGACTGTGCCGGCGCGGACGCAGAGGAGGTGATGCTGTCCTGGTTTGCGGCGACGTTAGTGGAAGGTAAAGATGTTGTCGATGTAGGCTGCGAGCTGGCGGCGGTCGAGGCTTCGTCCTCGGTGATAAGACTGCTAGCCGTGGGTGCGGAGTCCATTTTGGCTGCAAGGTATCTCGCGTGAGTAAGAGCATTCCAATGTGTCCTGAAAACACTAGACTTACTCTCGAAGGAACCACCGCTCTTCTGCGCCTCCTCTACAGCCTGGTCCAGGAGCTCGTCCGCGTTCTGGGGGACAAGCGAGAGGAAGCCCATCCGGGGCGGGTCAACGGAGGGGTGCGTAAGGTTGCCGTAGTAGAAGACGACCATGTTGCTCTTGAGGAAGGGGTCGCCGAGGTTCCAGCTGAAGAGCGCGCCGACGCCGGGCGGGTCCGTGCTCACGACGTTGTTCGCGACACAGTTGGTCGCGTCGCCCTGCGCGTTCTGCGACACAAAGTCGCGAGGGTCGACGGGAAAGAACTTGCCGCCGATCTGGAAGGTGAGGTTGTGACCCGCGTCGCACGGCAGGATCGGCTGCGCGGTCGGGTCGGCGGCGAAGGAGGGCGAGACTTTGGTGAGGATGTCGTTTACAACATCAGAAGGCCCACGGATGAGTGAGTTACCCTGGGAAGAATAGAGTGAAAATATGTCAAGCGAAAGCGTCAATACTGTACTTACAGTGTCAATGAGCGCAGAAAGCGAGGGCGTCTTGATACCATTGGCTTGCTGCTTTGAGTCGGGCAGTTTCTTGCCATCGAGATAGACACCATCAAGTTCGACTTCCCATCGACTGGGCGGTATTGTCAATCCCGATACTCTCCACACAACAAACTGGGACTTACAGAGGGTATACTTCGCTAGGAGCGAAGGATGGTGCGGCAACACCACCGTCTGCAGCATCGTACAGACGAACAGGGACCCAGGTGATGCTGGAGTTATCAACGCCCTCCGGGAGCTGACCAATTGTGATCTGCCCCACACCGGAAACGTCGATGGTATCGCGCTGCAGGGTGATTGCAAACAACGGCTCGTCGATCATGTCGGCCATGATCAGACGGGAGACCAGTGGGCCACTGTTTCCGGTCTGTTCGATGAAAGTGTCCGTGCCTTGAGTATTTGTGAACTACGATGGTCGTGGTAAGAGATCGGGTTTGGCCGGGTACAGGTTCGGACATACCTCAGCGTTGATAGCAGCCGCTTGGACGAAGCTGTAGGTGCGTGGTGATTAGTATCACCACTATAGGGTGGAGATAGCGACCATTCTATACCTCTGACCGGGGAAGCCGAGGCCAAGGATACCTGCACCACCGTTGGAAACTGCGGAGTTGTCGGTGTCGTTGACTGCAGCAAGCGGCTGATTCTCCATCGTCAACGCAGCCAGAGTGACTGTGTCGCGACCGACTGGCCCACTCGCGTGCGTTCCGGTGACCGAATCGCCATACTTGAGGGTGACAGTGTTGCCAGTGGGACGGAATGTCTTCGTTACATCGAACGGTTGTGCGGCAGACGCTTGGCATTGCGTCGTATGGCAATCCGTGGACATGACCCATAGGTCGCTGGAACCAGTGTCTACACATTTGTATGAGACTCATGGCGCCTCTACGACGGCAGTGTCAAACACGAAAGGATACTCACCAAGGTTGACGGCGGTGGTAGAGTTTCCGACCGTCACGGCGACAGTGTAGAAACTAGACCATGTCCATAACCGTTAGCTCTCTACCTTCCCCGCACCGTTCACGATGCCAAACGACACACTCACAGATCTGCACTATCACCAAGGCCCACACTTCCGCCAAGGACATCTCCATCATCGTCACCATCTCTTGCAAGCAATCCGCGCGAGTGCTTGTGCTTGATGAATGGAAGGACCACGGCGCCTTTCCTGGAGAGCGTCCGACCAGTGGCAGGAAGCGGAACGGCTGCGACGAGCGCAGGGAGGACGAGGAAGCCTAGGCCGAGAACAGAGGCACACCAGCTAGACGTATACATCGTGAAGACAACAAATAGCGGGCGACCTGCGCAGAAAGAAGCAAGAGAAAGATAATTTATACCAGATAGCGAGAGAAAGAGGATCCTGAGACCGTGCGGCCCTTCCTTCGACCAGTGCGCGACAGGGAGGTCACAAGTGTGCGCCCGCACTGCTCCTCATCGTATTTCTACCCCTGCCCCTCGCGCCCGAGTGAACAACCCAGCGGGGCGGTACGCGCGGTGGTAACCAACTCATCAGACATCCGAACGCCGGTTATTGTCGTTCTCGCACTCTATTGGCCCTCAAAACACCGCACTGCCATCACCAATCGCAAGCCCAGAGTTCTTGTCGTCCTCCGGTCGTAGCCAAGATTGGCCAAGACGACAGGACACGCTCGTTCGTTTATAGCTACCACCGAGTATACTTAGCATGCTTTTGCCCACAGATAGACATCCGTGGACGCCGTCGCCACGAACACTTCGTCTAATTTCATCGGGGCCGACAGCTGGGTCGGTGCCTCACCTTGTCATTTAGTTGGACACACACGGATTCCGAAAGGAGATACGTAGCGATTACACGCAAATCAATCCCGTGGAACACATACTTACGGCCAGGCCAACAGCTCTACCACCACCCACCAGACGACTGAGGACCAACCAATAACGTCCCGCACGGCAGTACGCCGTCAACTCACGTCTGCCCAGCACGAGCTGCGCAGCATCTCCTTGATAAACGAGCTCACATCAGATACACCAGATCATAATCTTACACACCAAGGAGAGCAAAGATGGCATCCCCACACCCGCATCCCTGACACTCAATGCAACGCGTTCGCCACGAGCTCGAGGATCTCCTGCGTGCTCTTGCGGGTGTTCGCAAGGTCCTTCGCGATTGGCTGCCACGTTGGTCCGTATCGCGGCTCGGCAGCGATCGCCTTCTTGATGACCTCCTCTTGCTGCTCCTGTCGGCGAGAAGGATCATCTGTCAGTAACAAGCTCGCAATGCCCCCACGCGTGCCGACATCACTCACCGCCGTTCCGTGCTGCCGCTCGAACTTGAGCCACCACGCCCAGATATCGCCCCAGGTGTCACTGGGGTTCTCGTTCGCCGCGACGGCGCGCTCGAACCAGTGCCGTGCCTTTTCGATCTTGCGCTCTCCCCAGAGCAGACGCGCAACACTGCAGAGCACCCATGGGTCGTTGCCCGCCTTGCGCAGGGCATCAGCCGAACGAGCCTTGCGTGTCGGCCGGGGTTCGGCCCAAATCGCCATTGACCACAGCAAGCCTGATGACGGGCACTCCTGCAACCCTGCAATGATTGAGTGTATGGTCAGCATCAGCACCACGCCATATCAAGCCACGCCAATTTGAGCAGAAATGTCCGACGTACCTCTCGCAAGAACAGTCTTCGCCTGAGCAGCGCCCCCGGAGCGTTCCTCGACACCGACTGCTTCTGCCCAGAGGACATCGCTTCCTGGGTTCGCCAATCGCGCCTTGTCGAGCAACGCCCGCGCTTTGATACTCTTGCCATCTGCTTCTTCGAGCCTGCTCGCGAGGATCCAGAGGTTGACGTCTTTGGGACAGGCCTTGATGCCTGCGGCGTACGAGGCACGCGCCGCTGCCAGATCGCCTTGCTGCTGGTGGATTTGCCCTTGGATCATGTACAGCTTGGCGAACTTGGGGTACTTCTTGATAGCGGTGGCCAAGGTTTCCAGCGCAGTCGACAGCTGGCCTTGCTGCCGTTCGAAGACAGCGGACTTCATCCAGATCTACAAAAATAGACGAATCAGTATGAAGTCCCCGGCAGAGAGAAAGGACTCCGACCCACCCGTTCAGTATCTGCCACCGTACGAGCGCGAACAAGGAGCTCTCTTGCAACATCTCGCTCGCCATTCTCTGCCTCCAACTTGACAGCAGCGAGCCAAATTTGCTCGCTTTCCGAGTTGGCCACGAACGCGCGCTCCAGGACCTCGCGAGCCGCAGGGACGTCGCCTGCCATCCACTTCTCCTTCGCCCACATGAGCCAGAGAACTTCGGCCTGCGGACAGTGATGCACCGCCCTTTCGAGGATGGCATTGAGTGATTCCCTGTAGAAAGATCGTCAATATTATTGATAACGATGATTGTACACAGAGATACCGACTTTGTTCCATGCGCCTTCTCGAGGTCGGCTGCCTTACGCCATAGACTCTTCTTGTCGGGGAAGACCCTCAGCGCATAGGCTAAGATCGCCCTTGCGGCACCGATGTTGCCCTTCGCCTCCGCCGCTTCAGCATCGCCCGTCCAAGTGTCAAATCGATCCTCTTCTTCGACATCCATAGCAATCGTGGCCTTGATGATGGCCTCGCACGTCCGGATCGCGCCCTCATTCTCGCACCGCTCAGCCTCCTTCAGCCACTGCTCGCGCGTAAGGAGCACTTGATGGCGTCGGAGCTCGCGCACACCCGCTTCAATGGTCTTATCGACCGCGGCGAGCTCCTTGTCCCGCTGCTCTGCGGGTTTCTCGGTCGCATACGCCTCCTGCTCGAGCAAGCGGCCGGCGGCGATCCAAATCTCGTGGCTCGTGGGAACAGCCTTGCGGGCCTTGTTGAGGACTGCCTTCGCCTTGTCGGGCGTCTCCAGACGCGCGAGCGCAAGCCAAAGTTCGACGGATTGAGGGATGACCTCGACTGCACGAGACAGCAAGATACGAGCGTCGACTGCGGAAGACTCTAAGTTGACCGTCTCCTTCCATAGCCGAACAGAGTTTGGAATGTGTTCAATAGCTGTGTAGTGCATAGTAAGCTAGGTGAGAGTGCACATGAACAACGGGCGCTGTACCTTTCCTCAGCACTCGTTTCTTCGCTTTCACGTCGTGCTCCAGGTCAGCAGCAGCCAACCAGATCTTGACGCTCTGTCCGACATGTTGCACAGCATTCGCTAGAATGACCTTGGCGTCGTCGTTATTCTAGCAGGTAGAGCGGTCAGCAACTTCTCCCAAACCATGGATATCGATGAGCTCACATGTAACCGCGCAGCCTCCAGCCAGACGTCCTCGTTCTTTGGACATTGCTCGCAGCCCTGCTTGATCATCTTGCGTGCGGCCACCATCCTGCCAGCGTGCTCCTCCAATCGTGCTGCGGCAATCCATCCGGGGGCGTGTTTCGGGTTGGACTTAACGAGCGAGTCGAAGAGCATACGTGCTCGCTTGATGTCACCAATCTCAGCATCTGTCTTGAGCACAACGCTATCGAGCGAAGTGAGGTAACCTTTGGGGTCTATTGCCGTCTGCAGGCCTGTCGAGGTTGCTGTTCCGGATACCTAGGTGGGCGTAAGCGAGAACTTCCAATGTACTAGTAAAAGAAGCGGTACCGACCTGGTCCAGCTTGAGCGAAAGGATCTTGTCACGAGCCTGGCTCATCTCCGCAAAGTTCGTGATCGTACCGTTCTCTGCAGGAGTCTCAAAGCCACCCGTCTGTAGCCAGTACCATTAAATCACATATACGAGGTAATAAATGACTGTTCAACGCACCGCTTGCTGTCGGGAGTCTAGCGAAGTCTCATACTCAGTCCTAGCCCTGTCTCCGACAATGACGCTGTCGGATACAACGAATGACCTCTCGTCCCTTTTACGCTTTTTCCTCGTGAGATTGCCCACCTCAGGAATGTTCTCCCATTCTTCGTCTGTGACGACCGCGAGGCCGCGCTTCAGGTCGGCGAAC
Source organism: Trametes cubensis (assembly GCA_029747595.1). Taxonomy (NCBI): domain Eukaryota; kingdom Fungi; phylum Basidiomycota; class Agaricomycetes; order Polyporales; family Polyporaceae; genus Trametes; species Trametes cubensis. The sequence continues at coordinate 34,332 of JAPEVG010000148.1, forward strand.
TGCTGCTGGATCTTTGGTCGCTCGGCTCGGTGCTTGGCAAGCTCCTCGTTCTCCCGTGCTTCTCTACAGAGTGCATCTGGTCAATTCCACGGAGTCGCAATGATGTACCGGCCCATGACGTACCTTCGAGCCCGTCGCCGCGCGTCCATGTTCTTGTCCACCAACTCATATATCCTATCCGCTTCTTCGTCATCCGCTTCGTAGGTCGTCCCAGCAAAGAGACCATATTCGTTATCAGGATCTTGAAATTGTTCTGGGTCGATGTCTGGCTCCTCGCCTCGTCTGGCTTGCGCCTCTCTGCATAGCGCCCATCAATATTCGCAACCAGTGTAATGAGGTAGGGATTTACTCACGCGATAGCCTCTGCAGAGGGCCCCTCACGGGCAGGACCAATGTCAGAACGTGTGGTGAATCCAGATGCACTGCAACATTGTCAGCTATGTGGTTCTGCAATGCGTGATATGCGAAGGCGCTTACCCTCGACCAAGACCCGCCACATAAGATGCCGGCGCGGGCATCGACAAGAATGCCAGCTTGTTGGGTTTGTCCTTGGCCGCCATCGTGAGAGACTAAAGTACAGGTGGCAGGCGGGAGGGTGGCAGAAGAAACGTAGAACGATACTGCAGTCGTTGGTGGTCGTCGAGGTTCTCCGCAAGGAGTGCTATGTAATAGGCGCTCATGCAACATCGTCCTCCTTCATTCACATCCGGCGCCTATTGGGTATAACAACTCTGTCAAGAACGTATGCTTTCGCCCTGGCCTTGTGCTGAGGTCGATAGTTGCCCTACATGAACGGTGAACTTTGGCCGTTACAAAATGTGGGTATGCCTGGTAAGCCTTATTCAACATATGATGGTACAGAATAACAGGAGACTATGCTACAGAGCTCTGCGTGAGTGCGTAAGAATACAAGATACCACCTAAGTGCGAGACTTCATGCACATGGATCAGGAGTTACCAGTCATGGAAAACACCGGTCAAGCCCGTATCACTCTCCACTTCCACCCCACGGTCTCTATCTCACAGGTTCAGAATGGTCACCGATGGACCTTGCAGCGCGAACTTGTCTGTCCAATCTTCGCTCTCCTGTGCTAGTTGCGTTGACTGCGCCGTGACCTGAGCAGAGCTAGTCTCGGAGGTCGAGGCTACCACAGCAGCGTACGTCTTCTTTACTGGGGCCTGTGCGCAGTCAGTACCCCGCCTCACAATCGCGCCTTTCGTGATCACGGGCGAATCTGCAACCTCGTCTTGGATGTGGAGTGAGGTCTGAGACTCGGTGGTGTCGCCAGGCAAATCGAAGTCTCCCTCGTCATCCGCCTCGAACCCAGAATCGTTGTCAGAGATCGTGGAACCGTCGACGTCCCGAACCTCGATGTCGTACGTTCCGCGCATGAGCTTCGACAGCAAGGTGTACGCTTTGATGGCTGCCGTGTTCAAAGCAGGAGGGACCTTGACGCGTTGGTTCAGGCGCGAATGCTTCGCCGCGTTCGATCCCGCATTGTCCGAATCGCGCATGCGCACAGCGTTCCTGTTCACGGGCCTGATATGCGGAGGACGAGGAGGGGCAACGGGCTCGTTCGTGACGCTGAAGTCTCGCTCATCGTCCGTGAGGCGGAAGTCGCCATCGCGCAGCCGCGCTTGGCGCCTCAGTGACCGGCTCTTACGCAGCTCGTTGCGCACGAAGTCGGGGTCGCCCTCGGGGTGATCGTACTCGTCGCCGAAACCAGTCATGAAGCCCGGAGATCCCAGGACGGCCATTGTAGAACATCCAGTAGGTGGAGGTGACTGAGATATAGCCGGAGAGATGGAACGGGTGGACTCAGTGAGGCCGTCATCGCTGCATAGCGATGGCAAAGAACGCAAGCTGTCCGTACGCGCGAGGGCAAACAATCTTGGAAAGGGTTTGACGAAACCATCGGCCGGGTAGGGATGTCCGAGTGGTGGGATGTGGTTTCCAGCAGGGTTCGGCTTGTTCTTGGAGTCGTCCTCCCAGGCAGATATCCGTGCCGCGGACTATATTCATGTGAGCAACAGTCGAAAATTTCTGCTGAGGTTACTTACGAATTTCTGAAGCAGATCGATGTTCTCAGCCTGAGGCGTTGGACGTTCAGCGCTTACAGGCTGCGAATAGGCCTGTGGCACCGCAGGCTCATCCGTCATCACTTCTAATGTGCGCTGTTGGGCGAAGAAGGGGCGCGCGATGATACGTGAGAAGGCATTCATGGTGTTTGTATGGCTGCTAGAAGAAATGAGCAGTGTCTTCAAACAGCGGCCGACTCGGAGGAGGAGCGATATGTACACGATCAAGCTGGAGGCGACCTCGACCTTGCCAGCACGGTATTTAAGCCTGCAGATGCCGTCAAGCAGTGGCGTACTCGTTTTCTTTGTCTGCGGGGGAAGGCGTTTGGCAAAAGACAATGTGGCACTAGACCCGGACCTGTGTAGTAGTCGACAAAGAACTTCGGGCTCCAGGTCAAATGCGATCAGGCCGAGTACTTCGTCTACGAAGAATTCTTCATTTATCCCACATCTTGCTGCGGTTCATACGGAGAAGCCTGTTGGAACCCATTGCGATGTGTTCTGTGAACTTATTCAGAGAGCGTACTAGTAGGGCTGGCCGGCGTGCTGGGTTCATGACGGGCGCTCCGCGGGCATCTATGGGCGCTTGTCCCGGCGTCACATTTTGCAGGGTCGGCGTCTTCGCGTGAAGCCAGGCTGCTCTCTCTCCTCGACCCTGCTGAGCTCCGGTGTCTATCTCGCAGCCATTCCTTCGACACGCCCTTGCGTCGGTCAAGGAGAGATGTCAGCTCATCTTGTCTGCCTTCATCTCCATGCCTAATTCTGACGACGAGGACGGAACTCAAGAGGTTGCTCCCACATACCTTGACTTCTACTCCGAGTATCTTGATCACTTTCGAGCCCACCTTGCTGGAAGAGATGGCTCGGAACTTCTTCCTGCCTCGCACCTTCCCCCGAATGCCTTCTGGACGGCCGCGGAAAAAGATGCCTTCTTCCACGCCCTCGCAGTGCACTCTCGCCTTCGACCTGACCTCATCGCTGTCGAGGTAAAGACCAAAACTGTCCCTGATGTCTGTGTCTACCTCGCGTTACTCGAGGACGCAACGCGCGAGGCCTCGCGCAGCGTCATCTACGTTGGAAAAGAGAAGAAACATGTCGACTACAAGGTTCCTCGCAAACAGCTTCCGATAGCTGTCGAAGTAACCGACGAGTGGATTCAACGCGAGGAAGCCATGGCAGCAGCCCTAGCAGCCGCAGATGTTGCCTACGAGCGCGAGCTAGTTGTCGGGCCACGCGAAGAAGAGGTGCGGACCCGCCGGAGCGCCGTCCGAGCTAAGAAAAGCAAAGGCCACAGCGACCGGGACAGGGTGGCAGAGAAGGAGAGACGGAAAGACTTTGAAGCGTGGCTTCAAGCCGCTCGGCAAATCTGGAAAGTAGAAGATATGTGGCAGTCGTTGGACCAAGTAAGCCTAGCCGCCCTCGATAGGATGTTGAGGGAGGAAGAGGATGGCCATGCTGAGGCGGACCAAGCGAACGCCCTTGAAACGCTTCCACCGGACAGTGCGTTGGATGGCAAGCTCGACGAAGTCCCTAGTGGGCAGGCTGCTCCCCACCCTGCCGACCAGCCTACGAACGACATCAGTGAGGCGCTCATTGATCCCCAGCTCTTGGAGATATCTCGCGCTGCGCCAGCTATTCCGCCACCTCGCACACCCGAACCCGAGGTCACGTTCTCCTCGCCTCTGCCAACCACCCCTGTTACGGATCCTGTTGAAGTCTCGCAAGGCCTGTCGACGCCTTTTCAGCCGACTTCTCCGCTGTTCTCTGTGCTCTCACATCCCACCACGTCCGCCTCTAGATCCGCACTAGCCTTATCTGCACCTAGCGCTATTGGCTCTGGCCAATATGACATGGATGAAGGACATGAGGAAGATGTAGCGTCCATGTCCCCGGTGTCACGCCGCCGTTATCAGAAACGTCTCTATATGCGCCGCAAACGTGCCCAGGCGACTGGCGGAGTCGTCAATGAAAACACCGGTCGTCTGAAGCCCGGGAGGAAACCGAAGCAGCGTCTCGCTCGCAGAGATGATACCGCGGAAGTAGAGTCGCAGGAGGTCGCGGAGAGTTCCACTACTGCCGTCGATCCTACTGTCCAGGAACCAGCCGTGGAGCCCCACGCGACGCCCGCAACTGAGGCCCAGGGGGGCGGTGAAGTCCGTCATCCGCACGTCTCTGGCATGACACGTCCGTACAAGCGTCAAGCGCAGTTCGCGTCCATTGGTATCAATGCTCAGCGTCTCCACGAGGAGGGCGTTGGCTTGTTCCACCTGCAGTCGATCGGAAAGCTGATGCAGTAAGTCGCGGTTCTCTCAATGTCACCTTCGGCATTAACTGTCCGACATAGAACCTACAATCAGCTGCACGACGTCCCCGCCGAGGTTGGATCCGAAATATCGGTGGACACGATCAAACTCCTCCACGCTATCATCGTCCAGTTCGTCGCCGAGGTCATGGAGCGCGCGATTGTCTCGCGAGAGCAAGAGCGCATCGCCAAGCTCCAGACCAAGGTTTGGCGCATGAAGGAGAACCAGGTAACACCACTACACTGCGGCGAATCCTGAATATCTGTCGCTCACGTCTCTCCAGAATGTCTCTGCAACCAACGTGAAGCATGCCCTGGCCCTCTTGGGTGCAGACTCGTTCGACAAGCGCGCACACTTCGCTGGCCTACTCAAGAAGCTGGACCTCGAACAAGAAGGCGACGGGGGCGGCGAGGACGCGAGTGGCGATGAGAGTGATGGCGAGGCTCACAGCAACGATGATCAGGCAGAGCCTTCCCAACTCGCACCTGAAGAATTGGACGGTTCGGAAAGACCCATCGAGGAAGTAGAAAGTAGCGAACCGGCCTTGCCGCCCCTCTCACTTCTACGTACGGTCTTCACGCCCTTCGTCAACCTACCAACATCCAGCACGCCAAGCGGCAGCGCGACTTACGCCCCTGATCCCGCGACCTATATGCCATGGCCCCCATCCAGCGCCCTCTTCGCCTCTTCCGAGCCCACGCCCGAGGATGAGCTTCTTCCGGAGACCATCGACGAAGGCGCGCTCGTCGCGGAGCTGCTGGACGACGAAAACATCGACAAGGAAGATCGTCTTCTTGAACAGGCGGAGCAGAACGCTCTGTGGCTGCGCTTCGGAGAGAACGGCGCCCCTACTGTTGTTGCTGCTGCGACTTCAGACCCCAAAGATGCCAGTGATGCGGTTGACGGCAGGCCCCAGGCTGTACACGCCGACGCTGCCTCACAGAAGCCCGTTTTGAAGCGGAAACGCAAGCCTCGAGGCCGCTCGAAGAGCGTGGGCGTGACGACCGAAGGAGCGGAGAGCGATCGTGGCGATGGGGAAGGGGAAGGCACAGGCGAGCGTCGCGTCCGCCGCAAGCATGCCAAGGGGAAGGGGAAGGGTACTGCGCACCTCAACGAGGACCAGCTGCGTTTCATGGAGCCGGACCCGAATGGGAGGATCAAGAGCAGCGTGTATGTACTCGACAGCGACTAGGAGGGGGCATGCGGGTCCTCAGGGATAAATCGCGTCACTTTCGGAATCTGGATGGGGCCAGGAGGTCCTGTCAATTGGTTGTCTTATATCTCTGAGGTCAAAAGTAGTATAGAGAGCTCGTCTATAGGAGTACATACACTAATCGTGTACCATACGATCCATGTTAATCGTACACATAGTGGTGCAGCGCGACTGGCGGCCATCGAGAAGTAGCTGTGGTAGATTACAATTTGCATGTTGAGACACATACTTCGATCCGAATGTCTCAAAGCAGCCCAGGAACCAACTTGTACGGCGTTCTCTTCGACCACGCCTCCCACTCCTCCTTGAACTCCTTTCGCAATATTTCGTCCTCGGTGCCCACTCGCATAATCATGACGATGGGGATCCACACAACCTCCGCTGCCCACGCGACGACGAGCAGCCTCCCTACAAGCGTGTTCATAACGCCGCTCTCCGCCAGCCACGACCCGCTGCCTGTGAGGCAGAGCAAAGTGCCGACCGTAACCATAATGAGCGCAGTGTAGCTCGGGTGGCGGACGACGGCGTACGGGCCGTCCGTCACGAGCTTGTGGTCCTTGCGGAGGGAGAGCTCGAAGGTGAAGTGCCGTCCGAGAGCGCGGTAGCAGAGGATGCGGATGATACCCCCGACGCCGCAGAGGAAGGCGCCAATTAGGAAGGGGAGGGTGAGGTGTACGCCGAGGGTCGAGGTAGGGGAGCGCCAGCCTAGCATAGGGAGCACGCGGTCGGCGAGGTGCGAGGGGAGGCATGTGGCGAGTATAGTGACGACTTCAAAGAGGATGAAGCTTTGTGTGATAGTCTACGTAGCGGGCGGTCAGCCTGGCAGGTTTGTGCGGTCATGGTGGACGGCTGTACCTTCTCAAGGGCGCGCACCCATGGCGGGCGAACCTGACGCACGATGTACTTGACGGCCGAGTACTTGCCCTGTTCGTCAGGAGCCGAGCGGGGGTTCGGAGGGGTGAATGTGATGAAGTTGGAGTATGCTGCGACGAGCAACAGAGGTATTTTCACGAGAGTTGTCGTAGCGGTAGGCATGGTGCCAACGAGGTCTTGGTCGGGCTTATGTTGATGTGCATCAAGGTAGATTCCCCCTTTTATGTGGCCGGTGAAATCCTGAGCCTCTGCGATAAACATGGCCGAGCTGTATGAAGGGGTGCCCGAGCGGCGCCCGCACTGCTCTACAAGGCTCGTCTAGGACAGGCATCTCTCTTGGGCGCGGCACGAGCATGCAAGTGCTTCAGCGGCGAAGCACGATGCTATCAACCGGAGGCCGCCATGTTTGCAGTAACGCCTACTCGAAAAGTGTGTGTCTGTGAATCCCGCGAGAAGCGGACAAGCCGCAGTGGGAAGTTTCAAACAAACTGGTCCTGGGAGCCGAAGGGACGGGAATTCAGCCTGGATTTGGCAACTCGAGAAACTCACACCTGACTTATTGAGGGAGTGAGCATGTTTCCAGGGCGCCGTTCGCGTATATGGTACGCAAACACACCGCGGAACGCACGTGGTGCTAGGTAGCGCGAGGCTGGTTATCGGTACAGAACGCCCGAGAAACAGCTTGTTCTATTGATTTGAATCGTTGGAGGCGTGATGCAACTAAGTATATGCCTCACGTCAACATAGGTGACTTACGGCGATGTTTTGTCTGGCCCATCCGCTCTTGATATTACGTTGGCCCATGTTGGACACAGTACATACCATGGTGAATGTCGACGGTCGTGGTCAAGTCTAAGTCTCATCTGGGCGCCAAGGGTGGCTGAGCGCCAACGTTGTGGCGTGAGCAAATTCGGGCGTCTGGGTGTACCAACTGGCCTCGCCACAGGCACTGGCAGTCAATCGTCTTCAAGCCTTTGCACTATATGCCAAGTACGACTTGTGAGTAGACTCATTGCTTAGAGGCTGCAGTAGGAAAGCCTGTTATTGCGCCAGGAACATATATATGTTCTTCAGCTTGAATTCCCCAGACTACACTCAAACGTAGCTCGACTTCATCGCTAGACTAAACACTCCGAGTTGTCGGGTAGGTACCGTCCCTTAGTAGGCCTTAGGCCTCCTCATCATCGGTTCTGAATCCCATAGCAAGGCAGCATGCTCAGATTTTAGAGCTGCGCACGGCTTCTACCTTGACAGTAGCCCACCCACGAGCTTCAACATAAAGGCACGGCACGCTCGAACGATTACCGTAGCTAGATTGCCCCACAGCGTGGTCCTCAGACTAGTGACGTATTGAACGACCCTTCGTCAGTACTATCAAAATGCTTCTGCCTTGTCATTGGTGATGCAGCTTTGGTGGCTCTAATCCTCTACGTTATCCGCATCCCCGCTATCGTCTAAAAGATCCCAGGAAGAAGTGCGTACGGCGTCCTCTCAGCCCATTCCTCCCACTCACGCCCGAACTTCTTTCTCAGTAGTCCATCCTCCGCTCTCACCCTGAACAAAATCAGCACCGACGGCACGTACAGTATATCGGCCACCCATATGATCACGAACGCCTTGCCCATCGGCTCCCGAAGAATCCCGCTTTCGCGTAGCCACGATCCTGGACCAAGGAAGCACAAGAGGTTTCCTACAACGATCAGGATTATGGCCAGATAGCTTGGATGCCGGACGATCGAGTATGGACCGCTCGTGACAAGGCGATGATCCTGGCGAATGGTGATCTCGTAGGTGAAGAATCGCCCGAGTGTGCGGTAGCAGGCCAACCGAAGGAGACCACCGCTCATCGCGAACATGCAGCCAATCAAGAAGGTCGGGCTAATACGGATATGCAGGGCTGCGCGGCCGGTCGGATTGCCACGGTCCAAGATGGACAATGCGTACGTCGAAGCGGGGTTCGGGAAACATACGGCGAGGATGGTGAGGACCTCGCACAGCATGACGGTACGCATTGCGATCTGTAGAGGGCTGCTCAGTACTCTCGTAGCTTATCACCTGGACTGACTCTTACCCTCGAGACCTTACGCAACCACGGCGGACGCAATACCCGCACACACCCTGCGAGACTAGAGCCCTCATCTCCCGCGCTCCGAGGTACGAATGTGTTTGGGGAGGAATATGCAATGCGGTGCGCCATAAACAGCCCAACCAGCATGGGCATTTTGAGAAGTGACATGGTGGAGGATTCTTGCTGAAGCTCGTTACGTCCACTGGCCCCCAGACGATGTAACGCGCAGCTGTTCGTCTCTGGGGGGTATTTATACGGTACGCGGTCGCTTCAACCTCGGCGTCGATCAATCTGTCATGAATATACTTCTAACCCCCGTTTTAGGGCGCGCGGAGGCGACCTGCTGGGGCGTAGCAGTCATTCGGAGGAGATGATTCCGTACATATCAAGTCCGCGCGCGTCCCGCACACTGTCTTCCTGGTGGCTATCGTTGGCATAGGGAGCCGGTCCTTTCAACTCTAGTCACAAGAGGACGTACCTCTCACTTGCACTCAAGCCCGATAGTACCGTCTTAGGGCATTCAACAGGTATCTCTCTTGCTTCGTCTGCTGGTTTATGTGCAGTTATCTTCTTGAAGTTCTACGAAAGCTAAGGCTGCGGCCTCATCAGTGCGCGCGATCCGTTGAATAAGTCAATGACAGCGTGCGAAGAATATGTCTTGCAGCATTCCGGCGAGCCGCGAAGATAATCGGCAATATCATACCCTGAGAATGCCGGAAGGGTCAGTTGCCTGATCTTGTTATGCGTCCGCCCCGGTGACATCGCACCAAGCGGGGTCTCCACTTCCCGCCGATGCGGATCGGCATTCCACAGACTATATGGCACGGCCCTTACCAGTCAGTTGACACAGTATGTACTATGCACAACTTCGACGTTTCGAGGGTAGCAAAGCTCAGTATAGACCAGGACAGATCAGGTACGGCGTTCTCTTCGCCCATCGCACCCACTCCTCGCCAAATGTCTCTCGCAGGGCCTTATCCTCCTCCGCGGTCCTGTGCACAGCGATGATGCATATGCGCATATGGAGGATTACGTAGACTACCACGCCAATCTTGCCAACGGAGGAGTCGAGTATACCGCACTGCGCGACCCATGATCCACGGCAAGTCTCTGTGATCACAAGTCCAGTCGAGACGATGATCCAGGCCGTATAGCTCGGGTGTCTGACTATAGAGTACGGGCCTTCGGTTACGAGCTTGTGCCCTTCGGCAATGGAGAGGGCGACGGTGAACTGATCGCCGAGGTAGCGATAGCATACGTCGCGCAGGAGTGTCCCGGAGATAACCATGGCCCATCCGGCGAGGAACGCAGGGGACATGTACACTTTGAGCGGGGTTGGATGGCCGCCAAATGTCAGGAGCGATAGGGTGAGCTTCGAGACGGGTGTCGACGCGTTCCACGAGGCGAGGATCGCTGCGATTTCACACAGTACGATCGTCCACACGATCGCCTAGATGTAGGTGTACACGGTCAGCGTTCGTGCGGTCCCATGTTGATAGGGAAGACATAGCTGGCTTACCTTGCATGCGCGGGGAAACCAGCGTATGACATTCCTAGCGGGGTCGCGAGCCTCGAATCGCGCGGTGGCGGTCATGGGCGGAATGGGTGCGGGAGGAGTCACGGCATGGCTCGCAGCGACCCCAAGCGCAAGAAGGAAGGGTATCTTCGCCAGTGGATGGTGCGACATGATCGTCATATTGCAGGGTCCGAACTTGGGTGATTATGGTAGAGCGATCACCGTATTGGTATGTAATGGCACAATGGTGAGTATGAAGGTACAGAGACGCTGTATGCACTAAGCGCACCTAAAACGGCCGTAGGGTGCTTCTTGTCAACGTGGTTGAAAAGTCTTTGTGGGAACATACATCGCAAAGACAGACACCTGCGTGATATCTGCCATGTCTACTGAGTGAACCGCTTATGCAATGCAATTAGCGAAAGTTCCTTTGAGGTATTCGTGGCATTAGTCGAACAATCGGAGAGTTCTGACCCNTTTTTTTGTTCGCACGGTGATCGCTCGTTGCTCGACGGAGCCCGTTCAGCAGACATGGAGTGGAGAAAGAAAGGCGCAAATAGCATTGACGAGATTCGAGAGTGTCTGAGAGATATAAGCATGATATCGGTCGTCCACCAGGTCACCCACTGTCGATCCAATCTCTATGTTAGCGTACGCACAATCGGAGTAGGAACATTCTATATGAAGTGCAGCCCGTGTCTGCGCATGCGATTAATGAACATGGCTATACCGGCAAAGAAAGAGGCAAGATTCGCGCTCACCTAGTAGATGCCGGGGATGAGCCGGCACGGAGTGCGCTTCGTCCACTCAACCCACTGCTCGCCGAACTGAGCCTTCAGGGCATCGTCTTCCCTCTTCATCCTCGGGATGAGCATGACGAGGATGTAGGCATTGTAGACGGAGTACAAAGCGACCAAGGCGCGTCCGACATTCGTGTGCATAGGCCCGCACTCCGCCAGCCAAGAGCCAGGAGCCGTCAACATGACGATGGCACTGATGGTGAGAGCCATCCACGCGGTGTAGCTCGGGTGACGCACGAACGCGTACGGACCATCAGTGATGAGCTTGTGGCCGTCGACGATGCTGAGGTTATAGGTGAATTGACGGCCGAGGTGGTGGAAGCAGGCGATACGGAGGAGGGAGCCCAGCGTCGCAATGAGCCATCCCACCACAAAGAGCGGGGAGATGGACAGCTTGTGCGCGAGGGACGGATGACCAAAGGTAAGGAGAGAGAGGATCGGGGTGGCGGCTTGCCGATCCGCGAGGATCACCGCCACCTCAATGAAAGTGATAGACCAAATCAGGGTCTGCGACGGGCACAGTGGATTAGTTGAGCTCCATGCACAGACGGCGAGGTGGGAAATAACAGTCGGCGAAGACTGACCATATTGATGGTGGGCACCCAGTTCACGATGCCGGCGATAGTGTCGCGTTTCTTGAACCTGGCGACGGCTTCGGATTTGGGAGGAGGGTTAGGCGCAATAGTTGCCTTGTGCACTATGACGACGGTAGAGAGTAAGAGAGGAATCTTGAGCAGATCTACAAAAGGCATTTTGCGAAGGAGGGACTGGGGTGGGGTGAAAAGTTGGGATAGGAGGGGTTGGTGAGCTCGGTGCCTCGCAGAGTGCTCTGCACCATGTTTATATCCTGAAGTCGGCGCGTCGTTCACGGCCGGGGCCCAGCGGTACTCGGCTGCGTCCCCTTCGTATAGGATCCGCATCAAGTATGACGATGCACATTGACTCCGATGCGCGGCTTGGTAGACGCATGGGTCCTGGGACGTATGTTAGAAGCTAGCCACTACCCAGGGCGTCATCACCACTATGGCCGTACGAGTTCTAGCCTCATGGGACGCGATCAGGCTTCTTCATGACCACGGGGTTTGTCGGGAACTTGGTTTGAGTGCACTCTTGGTTGGTGATTGCCCTATATTGGTGTGATCGCGGTATTATTATCCCGAGCATTGATGAAGGATTGGGTTTGAGATAGCTGAGCCTGGCGGAAGCGCCGCAGTCTCTCGACGAGCTACAAATTCAAGATCTGAATCACGATGATTTGGAGGGCTCGCGTAGCCGCATCGGTCGATCGACGTACTCACATTGTCGCTGAAGGATTAAGATTGTATGAGTAGTCTTATTGCGCACTATTCCTATCCATGAGTGTATTGCATCGATAACATTGCAGAACACCAGTACCGTCCGCGGGCAGTATCATCAGCCATTTAAGACGTCTATTGTCATGCCTGGGATTTCACGCTGTATGTTCAGGACCAGGATCGACTTGTCCGTGATGCCTTGGGTTCGACGGGTGGTAGCCTGGCGTGATGGGACGTGATAGACATTCCAATTTTCTAGCCCCATAGTATTGTGCGAAAGAGTCATGATCCGAGGATGCGTATACTTACATTCGTCTGTCACCATGCGGGCCGCAAACAGGTTCGGCTCCATCATAACAAAAACTGCATGAACTGCATGGTTGGTATGCAGTGCGTGGTACATAGTCTGTGAAGCCGCGAAGGTCGCGTCCGTTGCTTCGTGATCAGCTCCGAGGTAGGTCAGAAACTGAGGCTTGAAGTGTCGAAAGCGAGCTGTAGTGCTAGTTTCAAGTTTCATAGTCGCGAATAAGGTGTAGGAGGCAATGTTGGATTGACGCAGAAGTGAGTCGTAATAACGAGCTGCATACAGTATAATTGCTGCATGCCGATGATAGTAAAGATTCAGTTCGCCTCGGTGAGCGCTAGTACAGTAGGCTACAGTGTGGACGCAACTTATGGGCGCTTACTCTCGGGGAATGCCGAGTGTCGTCTTGAACGCAGGGGCCTAGTAGCCAGATATGGTAAGTTGAATTGTTGTGTGGGTGCCGTCTTCGTGTCTATTACAACTTGACACACCACCACTACCGCAGTTGATTCTCTCTCCTTGAGGTACTGCACTGCAGTTGTGGTGCCATACGCTTCTTGTGGCTCTTGCATCGTATCGCTCTGGCTCTCAACTCTTCTGCTGCACCGAAGTCTTCGACCAAGTGGTCATGATTTTATGCGGCAGCAATTCACCCGCCGGCGATGTCTCGAGGTGCCGAAAATTCAAACGATAACTCAGGTCTCCTCAAAGTCCCATCCTACTTTTTCTCTCCTGCGGATACACTCATTGCTTCACTCGATCAGTCCTCCTTCGACGGACTGACAGTGCACGACCTACTGGATGCGTACAGTACCTTTTCGCTCCGCATTAAAGCCGTCGCAGCCGTCCTTTCCCAAGACACAATTTCTCATGAGGACGAATTACCTGCCCTTCGGTATATACGGGACAACTCGACACTCATAAGCCGCAGCATACAACGGGATATCCGTCGCGCACTCTTCGATCCTCTTCCTGATACCTCTAATGTGGCTAATTTCGACACGCTCGCCAACCCGGCATTCCCGGGTCTCACTGCCTCTGATGACCGAGTATATGCGGCAAAATATACCTCTTTGCTCTGTCAGCACGCCTTACAACTAGTGTCGAACGTTTTTCACTTGCCACTGCTGTATCGGCTGTTCCCAAGTACGTTGACTCAATCACGCCCCCCCCCCCTGCATGCCTCTAACGTATGCGTAGATCCTATCCTGACGCGATTACTTGGCGATGTCTTGACAGTTGCACAGTCATCGGATATTCCGATGCCCGATAGCTACAAAATTCGCTGTGCTGCAACATGGATATTTTCTACGTTACGCTTGGACAGTGCGATTGTACAGTCAAGCCAGAGAGGGATACAGAACTGGATGAATGATCTCGCAGTCTCCCTGAGTAACCCTGTGTACGCCTGCGATGTACGTGTCCATGTTATACATTATATGCCGAACTGACTTTTGGCAGGCCATACACAATATGCTTTCCACTTATCCGCACATATTCCTCCGTGACTCTGCAAAGCTCTTGCCGGAAATACTCTCTCAACTAGTCTCACCGGTACCATCAACACGCACCGACGCTCTGATTGCTCTATCTGGTTACGCACTCGCCATATTATCTACACCATCGTCGACGGAAGGCCTCTTCGTTTCCGACATCCGCCCCGTAGTGCACAACTTCATCCACTCGCAGCTATCTCGGCCCCGTACAGGCACTGAGCATGCAGTCTCGTCTGGCCTCCCTGATTATATCGCTCGGACAGCGAGAGAGAGATCTTCGACCGCTACGATCAGCAATGGCCCGCGCTGGGCGATTACCACCATCTGCTGTCTCGTTATACTTTCGGGGCCGGGTATATTCACCGGTACGCGATCGCTCAAGCTCGTTCTCGAAACACTGGGTAGTATCGGCAGGAGCACGGGTTCTGCTTACATGGACTTGATTGCCTGCGCTTGGAAATGTCTCGTATGGGCTTTTCTCCACATTCGCCAGGACCAAGGGGAGAAATCTGACTCGAGCGCGCGGGGCGTTGCTTTCAACATCGTACGACAAGAGCTCCGTGTGGGCGTAGGCGCTTTCCTCGTGACAGGTTTGCTGACGAGGCCTGCCGGTCGTGAAGAATGCGGCTTTCAGGCTAGGTCAAGTACAAACCTTGAATGGGCGATTTCCGTCCTCCGAGATATGATCTCGCACTCGTCTGTCGCTGTTTACCGGGAGGGCATTGCGATTCTAGAGCGCTTGACTAGTGGCATCGGCGCGTCAACACAGTGTCTCGAAGGATCTACTACGTCTCAGGAACGCTGGACTCCGAACGATATTGTGGTGAAAGCACTGTTTTCCAGGCACATCCTCAAGGCGGAATCAAAGACGTTCTCCGCTACGCTTCGCACTGCCAACAGCTTCAATATGTCGATTGTCCTTCCGCTAGATGAGGTGGAGATTGTGGCGCATTGGAGGAGCTTCGTCGGCATTTTGGTGTCGGCGTTCAAGAAGGAGTTGACGAACCCAGACGTTTCTAACATCTCGGTGCGCAGATATTCGATACTTCTCCTATCTCAATGTGGTGACGCTCTATCTATCCAGGATGGTCTTGTCCACACATGGCAAGGACTCCTACTTGTGCAAACGCAACTCACCCAGCAGCAGGGACACCTCACGGCCTCTCCTGACTTCACGACGGAAGCCGTTTCAGTTCTTACCGGCCTCCTTGAGCGCGATCCAAGCCCCGAGCCGAATCGCGTTCCCACTCACGAGCTACGGTGGCGCGTTCTGACGCTCTGCGTGCGCCTGTGGACCGTCATGCGCCATGTCTATTCCGAAGATTGGCTTTGCTCCGCAGCGGAAGTGCTCCTCATCGCCGTCCTCCGCCATTCGTTCGACTTATCTGATGAACGCATTCGGGGTGCCTGGAGTGAATTATGTTCTACTCTGCTATCGGTAAGCGCACCTGAACTGGTAGCGCGTCTCGTTGTGGAGGACGACGAGCACCGCGTGGTGGATACGAAGCGGCAACTTTGGCGCATGGCCGCCAGAGAGTGGCAATCGAGGACCCTCGAACCTTGCTGGCAGAAGTACGTCGACTTCCTAGCCACACCTATCAGGTACGTTTGTACCCGCTACTATATTATATTGAACTGAATCTATGTTTACGTTTCTAGACGCTGGCGCATGGATGAAGAAGAGACATCTATATGGAACTCTGTCATGGACAAGGCCGTCGCACAGGCAGTCTCCCAATCCCAGCACTCCCTATGTGTGTACGACACGCTTCTCCAGGGATTATCTGATGGTACAAGATTCGAGAAGTATGTGACCACTTGACCTGGAGATCGTTGCGAATCCTTAATCAAGTCGTATCAGCTTGTTCAGCACGCCGGGCATCGTCGTGCACATGCTCGATCGCCTCCGACTGCCCAGCAATCTCAAGGAGCCCTCCACATTTTTGCGTTGCATCAACACGTTCCTCTGCGAGCTGTACAGCGATACGCCAGAGCGCATATCCATGGCTCTTCAAGTGCTGAAGGCCATCCGTCAAGTTGTGTTGGCCTGCCCCGGGGACGCCCTCATAGGTTTCATAGAGGCGTTGTCTGATGGTCTGGCCAAGTGGATTGGTGATGAGAATGCGGTGCTGATCAATGCAGAGTACAACGACGCGGTATGTCCGAGGAACACCACATACCACGCGCGACTTCCATCTGATTTTTTGTACAGGCGATGCCACTCTATCGCGATGCTCTCAAGAGGCTCCGAGATACCACGATGACCACCGACGCATTTAACTCCCTCGCCCATTTTCTGTACTCTGCATTCATCCGCATTCCGGACCCTTGCGATGGTCCCGTAGCCTTTCTTGACTTCTGGATCCATATCCGACCCTCCCTCGGAGGTTTGCGCGGCGCCTATCCGGAAGAAATTAAGACCGCCCTACGAGCTTGTCAAGATGTCTTTGGGGGCCTCTCGTCGCAAGACTTCTCCTTTGACACCGAGTCGCATACGGATTCGCAGACCAACCGCACACCCGAACAGGTACGTAGCATCTTGCGAGATAGTCATCCACAGGAATTTCAATCCTAGATTCCCGCAGATCTCTCCCGTGAAGTCGGAAAGTATAACGCCCAGGATAGCTGCGGGGCTCCGCACCAGAATCCTCGAGCTTCGAGCCACCCCTCGTGCTATCCCGAGAGAACTCAATCCATCCCCTGCTGTCAGCCCGGAGATACCGCTCCTATCGACCACATCACCACTATCGTCCACCACGAAACGTAAGCGCACACGCAGGGAAACGTTCACGATCTCCCCCGACAAACCGTCTCGCTATGAGAGCTCCGACTTTATGCCAAGCTCGCCGACCGATGCTATCCGTGCCAGGCGGGCAGTCGCCGGTCCCACCACTTCCCGTACTGCTCATGAGCGCGCAGCAAGGCCGCTCGACCGCCCACTTAAGCGGCAGAGGGTAGAGACTTCGCGCCAATTGCCGACATCGTCGACACACGTCATGGGCGAGAGCTTGCGGAACTCTCCCACCAGGGACCGCAGTGGTTTGCTCAGAGAAGAGGAAATGCCATTCCAGAGACGGGTGCGGGATGCATCTGGAGTGCTGCCAACTACGCCCCGGAGCGCTGCTTCGAAGTCGAAGGGTAAACGAGCAATGTCACCTGCCGCCCCGGTTCCAGCTGGAGAACCATCCTCTGACGATGACTACGACGCATGGGAAGCTCCAATATGCGAAGATGACGTTCCTGGGCTGGGTGGTAAGCCTTCCTCCCCGCATAGTGCACGCATCAGCCTAATCGCTCAAACCCATCACAGATCACGACGAAATCGTACCGGACAGCCAACCATCTGACGCCGGAGCAGACGACGACTCCCTCCTACCCAGCTACATGAAGACATCTGGACGCGGACACGCCGAATACGGCGCTGCACACAGTGGTATGTCTGTCTCCCATCCATCCACAGCAAGCTTGGCGCTCAACGTGTACGCCAGACGATACCATGATTCTAGATGACTTCCATTTCGATGACCTCCCGAATACTCGCGCGCACCACGGTCGCCGCCCTGGCCCTGGCTCGCCCCTCCGCATGCACACCGCCCCCGCAAGCCTACACCTCGAGGACTCGTCTTCACACCTCGCTGTGCCTCTGCCCGAGCCCGAACCAGCGCTGCGCCGCGCGCGGACAGCGTCGGCGCAGCTGGACGAGCTTCGGAACGTGTACGACGCGCTGCGCGAGGAAGGGTCGCAGCTGCCCGTGGGCGACATCGCTGAGGCAACGGAGCTGACGAACAAGCTCGGCGCGCTGCTGAGCGAGAAGTTGTCGAGGAAGCTGCGTGAGGGCAGTGCGGACCCTGGACCGAGCTCCAGTGTGAGCAGCCGAAAGGATAAAGGGAAGGGGAAGCAGCGCGAGTGAACGTTGCGCGTGAAGTACTGGATATGTCAAAGAGGTCGGACTAGGAAGGGGGTTTCGAGGAGGCTCGAAAGAGTGGGTCGTCCAGACAGGCTGGTCGAAACGACGCGGACTGTATGTTATTGCTATCATTATGATCGCTACTGTATCTCTACGCGCATGAATTCTCTCTTAGAAGTTCCTGTCGTCTTCGTCTCGTGTGGCAAGGCGATGCGGCGATTGATTATGAACAGGGGAGGGGGGGGGGGATCTACTCATACACTTGACACCCGTACTCGACGTTCCCCTCGCGCGAGAAGGTGATGATATGGTCTGCAAAGCAATGGTCAACATTCAACATCTCCGCGCCATCAGGCTCGTTATCATATGCCTCCACACGCACCTCCGAGCCTGCGCGTAGTGAATCCGACTTCGCAGTAGCAGCTTTGCAGGATCAGGTGTCTCAGCGTACACAGCGAATGAAGAGAACAGGCCGGAGCCGGACGCACTAGTAGTATATCCACTTTCTCCTGAAGACCTCGATCTCCCCGCGGGCCTTGTCGTCGTCCGCGTCCATGACGCCCGGGTACTCCGCCTTCAACGCTACACACACGCACAAACTCTCGCATTCAGCCCTGTCCACGTCTCGCACTCCAGCTACCAAACAAGACGCACCAGGGACGATCGTATCCTCGAACCTCGCCTCGAAGCGCCTCCGCCACTCGCGCAGCGTGCGCGCGTAGTGCGGCCCGATGTTCGACACGGCGTCGACGACGAGCCGCCCGCGCGAGCCCTTGGCGAGCGTCTCGACGAGGAAGGTGAGCGTCGGGAGGAAACCCCCGGGGAAGACTGCGATGCGCGGGACGGGAGGAGCGGGAAGAGTGGTAGGTCAGTGTGGGTGCTCTAGCGACAGCGAGAAGGGGCGGCCCCGAGATCCCCGAGGGCAAGAGGGGTGAGAGGGGATGGGTACGTACTCTGTGAGAGGTGGATAGAAGGGGCGGAGGCGGTAGAAGGTCAGCATTGGAACAGGAATGGCTGCGCCCGAAGGCGCGCTGCGAACGACGCACCCATTTCCGGATGAAGTCGACCTCACGCATGTATTGCTCGAACCCTGGCGACAGCGGTCATTCACGCGTCAGCACCCACCCATACGCACGTACACGCCCACACCTCGAGCGGCGAGGTCGCGAAAACGACAGAGCTACTCACGCGCCTCGGGGATGGTGATGCCCTGGACGACGCCCGCGCCCGTGTCCTTGTTCAGCGCCCAGTCGATCTTCGCCCAATACGTCTGTGTACCATCCACACCGACCCGTCAGCGCCGTCTATACCTCTCCCCCGCGCGCGCACACACAGAGCAGCACACATTCTCGCACGCGCACGCCAAGGCAAATCCACGCCCCACGCACCTCCATATACTCGGGCCCGACTGCCTCGACCATCTCCACGCTCACGACGCGGTCGAACGCGCCCTNCCCACTCGCGCGGCATGTTCCGGTAGTCGAGCAAGTGCACGCGCACGCGCTCCGCGAGCCCTGCCGCCTCCGCGCGGGCGCGCGCCAGCGCGGCCTGCTGCGTCGAGAGCGTGAGCGTGTCGACGGACGTGCCGGGGATCGTGGACGTGATCAGGATCGCGAGCGCGCCCCATCCTGAGCCGATTTCCAGCACCTGGCAAGGTCAAGAGCGATGAGTCTCGAGTGTGGCGATTCGGTTGCGTGCATGAATGGTGTCAATGGGAGCAGGGAGGACGTACCCTATGTCCTGGGCGGATGTCCGCTTTGCGTATGATATGGCGGAGCTTCCGGTACTGCGCGGCCGCAAGCGGATCTTCCTTCTCCTTCCTCTGCAAGTCCGCGTCGCTGAGTTCTCGCCGCGTCGTAGCGGGAGACAGAGGCGGCATATTGGCCGCATCGTACGCGATGTCCTTGTGCGCGGCAGGCTCGGAGCCGGCGAGGGTGCTTGGGGTCGACGCGCCGCTGAGCGAGGGCGTGCTTGCTTGGGAAGCGGCGTGGCGGAGATCGCCATCGAGGTCCGGGAAGATGGCGCACGAGTAGGTCATGTCTTCTGACAGGAACCCTGTGGGAGCCGAGCAACGTTCAGAAATCGTGCCATGCAAGCCAGGCGTGCAACTTGGTGCGCATACAGCCAGTCCGCGGCTGCCAGGAGGTCAACTCACCCATGAACATCGTGTTGCTGATATCGTAGTGTGCACTTATGTTCTTTCTGGCGTTCGCGACGGTGTTCACTATATGCGCCGTCAGGCCCAGATGCGGCATGTGCGACATGACTCTTGAGAAGAATGAGCTGTCGATAGCGGACAGCTGCGCTCTGTTGGCAAGAAAGACCTATGATAGTGAAATACGCATCGTCGTTAGCCACGGCGCTGTAGGTCATCCCGAGACGCTCTTGCAGCCTGCCCTGCGCTTTAGGTGCAGACTCGGAGGCGTCGTCGTTCCAGTTGCGAAGACGCACCAGGAAAACGTTGACGAGGTCGTCGCAGTCAATTTCGCCATACATGTATCCTTCCGCGAAGCCGAGGTCGCCCATAGCGCAAAGCCTGACCCAGAACATGTCATCGCGCACAGTGAGTTCAACCGTAGGCGCTTTAGACGAATCCTGGGAGGAACCGTCTTGAGCATTGCTCGCGTCGCCAAAAGAGTAGGTATGCGCAGGTGTGTGTATAATGAGCGCGCCGTTCGAGATGTTTTTGAGCAGGCTACAGAGTGCGTCGCAGGAGAGGTCAGCGTGCACACGACGTCCAATAGTGTATTGGCGCACTTACGTTGTCGCGGCCTTCTCGGCGAGGGCGCACAGAGGCGCCTTGAGTGGTGTAGACACCGTTTTAACAAGTGCTTGCAACAGAGCACTCATGGTCACAGTCAGGCCGGAAACGAGAGGTTAGTGGTAGTGCAGAGGGCAGATGTGGGGAGTGTTAGAGCCCTGTCAGAGCGGGAAAGAGATTATGTATGAACGGGAAGCCCGGAGAAGGGCGTGGGCTCGGAGTGCGATGCGAGAGCGGTCGTCAACGTCGAGGACGGCGTCCCACCGAGGAGCCAAGGGGACGGATCGCGCTGTAGCTGCAAACAGCCATGGCATGCCCATCACTGCTCGATGACCGGCGAACATCGAATGTCGACCGACTGCGCGGGCGAGTCGCCAGTCCACTTGCTCGATAACCAGCGACTGCGCTCTGCGATCTGTTCTGCCATTGGTCATCGAGCCAATGGCCAAACAAGATCTTTCCGAGAGTTCGCACCAGCGGAGTGCCCCTGGACCAAGCGAGAGGTGCGCTGTCTCCCGGGCGACATGGTCTTCCCCAGGTAACCGTTCTGGTGCGTGGAAATACCGGACTGAGCCAGATACAGCACGAGGCGCTCACCACAGGGCCGCCACGCTCGTCATATGAGGATGAGCCACCATGAGTGGCATTTTCCAGACCGAGAGCGACAGAGGGATTACGCTGAATGGCAGACTTGGAGGCTCCGTGGCTCACCGTGAACTTGAGCGCATGCCGCATACGACGCCGACGCCACATTCGGCGTCTACGGCTCGCGATCACATGGGAGAAAAGGCGCCCGCAATAAATTGCATCTTCGTCGAAGCAGCAAGGCTTTTCCTCCAACCACGACAGCCCCAAAGCCGCGAGGCTCACACCGCACAGGACGCTCCTCCCAGCGTCCACTCTCGTGAGCGGGCTAAGGTCTGAGCATTCCAATCCCTCTCGATCGACTCTTGCCGGGTCCGGTCTTAACAGACCGAGCGTCGCACCAGAAACACAGTTCGCGCCCGGGGGCGACGTCGCTGAGCCCGTCTCGACGGGGGACGCGGCCGAGCTCCCGCCTTCGAGGGCCCCGGNAGACGCGTTTCGGCGCAGAGGGGCGGCACACGCGGACTTTGGGATACGGCGCAGGGATCGGGCGCGCACTCGCGCCCTCGTCGGCTCCGTCGCTCGCCCGCTCGCGGGCNGGCGCGGGGCCAAGAGGTGCTTACGCGGGTGCGCCGTCCTTCAGTGCACTTCGCGGCTCGCGTTCATGGGGTGCGCTCGTTGCGCCCCTGCGAAACTCGATTCAGACTACTCTGGTGCTGTCGTGGCCCACCTTTTGCAATTTTTTCCTCCCTTGTGCTCTTCGCGAGCCATCGATGCCCATCTCCTCTCACATCATTGCCCTTTCGAATGCAGGTACGCCTCGTGCATTGATCAGTTGGATCAGAAGGCCGATGAGGATATGTCGTAGGTCGGGGGAGGGTAGAGTAGCCTTTGTATGTCGGTATAGTGGTCAATTCCATCTGCCTCTCCGCACTCCATCGCAAGCGCTCCTAGATGCGCCGAGACCACGATATACGATCCTCCAAGTTGAACATTCGCGAGGACGCATTGAACGTTTCCTTCTCACCACCACTTCTCCAATGACTACCTCTCCAAGCTCGCTTCCACCTCTACCTCTGTCTGAGTCGTCCTCCTCATCCCCCTCTCATCCCCCTTCCTCGGCCCTAGCCAGCTTACCCTCACCCAACACCAAGCAACCCACAGCCTCGCTCAGCCCCAGCACACCAAGCTACGGTCATCCGCCCGTGCCCATGCCCCCAGCCTCGCTCGAAGAGCACCTCGAGCAGCTGACAGACGTCGTGCAAGAGACGGGGCACCTCATCCACGTGTGCAGCGCGACGTGCGCGGCGCGGTGCGCCCTCGCAGAGAAGCGCGATGCGGAGGAGCGGGCGCGCACGGCGAGCGTTCAAGAGCAGCTCGCGCGGATGCTTGCGATGACGCAGGAGATGGTGAGGAGGGAGAAGGAGGAGCGGGTCACTTGTGAGTTCCGTCTTGTTCAGAGCTGAAGCTTGAAGCTCTTGAGGCGTTCGACAAGCGGACGTATCCGCTACTTGGGCACGCTCTGTCACTTTCCATGCATCCTGCGGGTCCCTGCCTCCGCTGTTCGTGATGTTGACGTCGGGCTGTCGATGGACAGCGTCGCCACAGAAGTACGTGCAGGACCTGCAGCGGGCGGCGTTTGGCGCNGGGGGGCACGCCCGACTCGATTTCGCGGTCGTCGATGATGGAGACAGGTGCGTGCCGCATATTCCTCAACGCATGTTTAGCGCGATGTCCATGCGAATATTGACGGCTGGACGCGGTGGTGACCCGCTACTTATGCACCCTGCAGATTCAGATTGATTGATCTATGGCTAGTCCATCCGCTGCCCCTACGTACACAATCGCACCGAGAATCAAAGATATGAGTAAATCCTGAGAGTGCGGACACGGAACTCGTAGACATTACACTCCCCGAGGCCAGGAAAATTACGCTTCAGGGACTAGACTCGAGATGTTTTTGCAGGAGAGGCTCAGGCAAGCGCGTGCAGCCAGCTCCCTATGTGTTTGCCTCAGTGTTTCGCATACGCAGATCCTGTAGCTAGGAGGCCCCTAGAACGATTGTGTCCGAAGGATGCATCGCAGCACTCTGTTGTTGTGCGCAATACAAAGAAATGTAACAGAGGTCTAGACGGCTAGATATTCAGAGCGAACGTAGTGGTTGCATCGAAAGTTGTATGCGTGCCGGCCGACGATGGCGCTCGGTGAAAGATCCGGCGCTGCCCCTGCTACACCCAACCCGCCGCGGCCTACGCGCTCGCCGCTCATCTCCTCTCTCTCCTTCCCTTCGACGTTCAGTGCACGCCGCATCCTGGCCTTCAGCGTAGCGAGCGAGCATTACGAGACTGCTATCGCACGCCCAGCGTCTGAGCCGTGTCATCTCCATCGGGCTTCTTCAGTGCGACCGGCATTCCCTTACGGAGAAAGGACTTCTTAAGCCGTCGAGGAGCATTGCGCAATATTGACTCAGCGGCCGCGGTCCATGGATAAACATGTCTGCGGTGAACCCCCGTGCATCAGGCCTCTGGTCCACATCCTCTCGCATGAGCTACATCTCCGTCCCGGACTCGTATGATGGAGACGACGAGGACGTCGACGTCGAGGAAGGCTACGGTACCCCGGATGAACTGGATGGCAGGACGCCCCTCGATAGGACGATAGACCGCATTGGAATGGGTGAGTACTATCGTGGACTGCACCGCGACGACGATGCTCAATGAGGGTGTTCTTCAGGGAGCTACCAATGGACTCTCCTATGTCTATGCGGCTTCGGTGAGCACCCCCAAAGTCTGCCAGAATGTTTGACTGTGTTCTGACTATGGGCAGGGTGGATGGCGGACAACGTATGTACATTCGATTTCGCAGGACGGTCTATTTGACCTATCACGCAGATGTGGATCCAAGCCATAGCCATCATCCTCCCGCGAGTGCAGCAACACTTCTCCAGTACGTGCTCTCGACCATTCACTCCAACACGAGGGCTGGCACTCATGGATCCTATTAGTACGCGATACCTATGTGGGCACCTTGTCGTCCTCCATGTTCGCCGGCATGATGTTCGGTGCTGTCGGGTGGGGAACATGTATGTATACGAATTCGGCCCCTCGCATTCGACAGCTGACGCCCCATCCATGCAGGTTCCGACTTGATGGGCCGCACCACCGCGTTTAACGCGACGCTTTTCCTGACCGCGCTGTTCGGTATATTCGCGTCTTTCGCGAACACGTTTGGCCTGCTCTGCCTTGCACTCTTCCTCCTTGGCAGCTCGGTCGGGGTGCGTCTTCCTCTTGCACCCGTCGCCGGTCTCTGTCGCTCAGCATTTGATAGGGCTCTATGCCGACCGACGGCACCCTTCTATTGGAGCACATGCCCAATGGAAAACAGTACCTCGTCACCGCACTGTCCGTTTTCTTCTCCTTCGGCGCCGTCCTAGCCGCGGTAATCGGGCTCCTCGTCATCCCAAGCAATTCGTGCCCCCCAGCCCCTGCGCCCTGCGACGTCGCGTCGCAAAATCTGGGGTGGAAATATCTGCTGATCGCTCTGGGGCTTATCGTAAGTGCTCAGCGTCCCCGCGTACATGTCTTACGAGATTTACGTCAAAACACTGTAGACACTGTCAATGTTCCTCGCACGCATTGTCTTTTTCCGGCTGCACGAGTCCCCTCGGTACCTCGTGCATGCAGGTCGGCCGGAAGAGGCGGTAGAGTCGCTTCAGCTTATCTCGCGCTTCAATGGCGAAGAACTGGACCTGGATACAGGCGACGTCCAGGATACCGTTGAGCCGACACCTGCAGTGGATGTTGTCGGGACTGCACATGACGCGCAGAAAGACGTCCCGGAGGAGGCGGCACCCTTATCGCGCCACGTCGCCGAGCGCAGCGAAGACGCGCTCCGCGACGCGACAGGGAACGCGTCGCACTACAGCTCCATGTCCGAGCCAGACGTGACACTCGAGGGGCACACCTTCGGCACCCCTCTCCCGCCTGCAACGCCTCACCGGCCGTCTACGCCCTCCCAGGGGGCTTCTGCTCACTTATTCAGCGCGAGCACGTTGCCGATCTCGACGCCCCCCGGGCCGTCGGACGTATCTCCCGCTCTTGCACGCGTACCGTCCGCGCCGGAGCTCCCTACGAGCACGGAGCGTCCGCGCCCACGGCCTCGTGCGCATTCGAGCGCCCCAATTGGTCGCCGGCGCATGAGCAGGCGGATGTCGACCGCGTCTACGTTCATCGAGAGCAAGACGGGGGGGCGTGTGTAAGGCGTTACCGCGATGGGTAAGGCGGCCTCTCCTAGCGTGGATCGACCGCGTCGCAATGGTGCTGTCGCCGGAGTGGTTGCGGACGACGCTGCTGGTGTGGGCGGCGTGGTGGGCGATGTCACTAGGTTTGTGCTCAAGCTATATGCTAGGTGTTTGAATGTTTCGTTGACCAATGGCATACAGCGTACACCATGTTCAATGTGTATCTACCAAAGCTGCTCGAGACACGGTCCTCCTCGGGGGAGCCCGGAGGCGCGCCCAAGTCGCTAGAGGACAGTCTCTGGGACGTCGTCATATACTCCCTCGGCGGGTGCCCCGGTGCGATTGTGAGCCTCCTTCTCTCTGCGATCCGCACATCCCACAAAAAGCTGACACTCGATAACGCACAGTTAGGCGCGTGGCTTATCGAGTCCCGCCTGGGCCGCCGATGGTCTCTGGCCGGCAGCACATTCGTGACCGCCTTCTTCTGCTGGGTGTTTGCGGTGGTGCAGCACCCGTGGGCGGTGCGCGCAAGCACCGTTGGGATCAGCCTGAGCGCAACGGTGGGTGTATGCGCTTCGCTTGAGTAGGGACGTATAGCGCTGACGCGTGCTGTTAGGCGATGTGGGCCGTGTTGTATGGCTGGACGCCTGAGATATTCGGCACAAAAGGTAAGGGGATCGGGTGGAATGCACTCTCCCAATGTACTGAGCATCTCTGTACGTAGTCCGTGGGACCGCGTGCGGCATCGCGTCGGCGCTTTCGCGGATGTAAGCACTTCATACCTTTCAGGAGACGTCCATCTCGCTAACTCACGCATCCAACCAACCAGAGGAGGGATGATCGCGCCCATCCTTNGGGGGGACGCTGCTCACGGTCGACCACTCCTTCCCGGTCTACGCGAGCATCGTGATCTTCATCCTCGCTGGCCTGTGCGTGATCTTCCTTGAGGAGCACGAGGGCGACCGAAGTGGAGAGCGGGTGCTCGCGCACTAGCGAGCACTGTGAGCTGCGAGCTGTGCGCTGCGCCACGGCCACAGCCACTGGTAGAATGTGGTAGGCCTGCGGAATCTTGGGACTGTGTGTTGTGTTGACGGTCGGTACAGTGCACGTGTAGAGTGTAGTATAGCTTGGGACTCGTAGAGGTAGGCCTAGGGAACGATCTATGACATCTTAGAGCCCATGACGCCGTGCTGCGGTGGGGGAGATGCTGAAGCGGCCGTTTGCGGTGCGTGAGCCTCTCGAGATATCGTGGCGTATCGGTATACGGTGGGTGCATGAATGCTATGCAGGTCTTCGCGGATATATCCTCCTATCTTTTTCCAGCGTCGACACTCTGGGCGTATCGTCTATGGGGCGCGCCGCCTGGCCTGCGGAGACAGCTCAAGATGAAGATGAACTTCAGCAGCGCCCGTAATCTCTCCAAACTCTCCCTTTCCCTGAGGTATGTATGAGTCTATTCCCGCTGCGTAGCCGCCTCACTTCCGCGCCTAACGATTGCGCCCGCTATCCTTGCCATACGTCCTACGTGTCCCCTCGTGGTATTAGTCGAACGCCTCATTCCCAGCGCGTCCCATGGGCGGAACAAAGAGTCGGTCGCGGGTCTGGCCTGGAGCACGGCGTACGGGTTTCTCCTCGGCAAGCTCACAGCCTCAACTCCGAACATGAATGCTGCGCAGGCTTCTCAAGCTATCAAGCATCTGCATCTTTGCCTTTGCCTTTGAGCGTTCAAGCTGCGGTACTGAGTATACTCACCGTTACGAAGATGCGAAGATACACTCGGACCGAGGCGTTCGGAACGGAGGTCAAGTTGGTCAACTAGAGCTTTTTCGCAGCGGGTTTGCCTCGCCACGCGTGGGGCGGTTGATGCCTTGCGTGGAGCACTCTGCGCCGCACTCGCTGCCGCATATCTGCCTTGCGCCAGCTGGATCTGCATTACCCCGCGAGCGCCATGCGCTTTGCGAAAAAGCTCTACTGTCTCACGTATCAAGCATCCGGGTTCTCTTCTCACTTCCCAAAGATCTCAACCTATGGCGGTGTACGCCCGCAGTACAGAACGAACGAGCCTGGAACCCCACGAGCCGCAATGGGCGACTTTGCGTTCAGCGTGGTCTGGGCGTGGCACCGTCGTACGACTCGTGGCTGCAGCACGCGTGATGTCCGGTGTGCTCAATGAGGAACTCGTTTCTCTGAGAGGTGCCGGAGACCTTGGGAGGATGTGTCTGACTGCAGCATTAATGCTGTTGAATGCAGGAGTAAGTGTCTGGCAAGAGTTCAAGTTCTATCCGTGATTGAGCTCAACGAGGCTGTATGGAAGCTAGTCGACGTACAGACACTAATCTCTAACCCAGGCCTCGCGCCTGGCCTGCTTCAATATCAATGTAGCTGCGGGAGGCTGCTTCCGGTAGCGACTGTACTGACCTATGATACGCTGCGTTCGGACCATTTGGCGTGGCCTCCCCGTGGTCATCAGCAGCACACGGTATAACCTTCAAACTATGTTCTGGCGAGACACGTTCATACCGCAGTGCCTCATGCGTATCGGTATCTGTCATGCCGGTGAGTTCTCTCCACTTTCAGGGGAATCATGATGTCAACAAACAAAATCCATCCGTCAGGTGTACACTACACGCTCCAGCATGAGCGATGAGTGTTGGATCTAATATACAGCACAATCCACGCCGCTGCGCTTGCCGGAGCCAGACCACGTCCGGTACGTCATGGTATTCATCAAAGCTAGCGCGTGTATGAGAGTAACAGTGGCCGCTTCTGGGCGGTGATAGCTTAACAGCACATCTCGCACGGGCAGCCTGGAAAAGCGATGATCATGAGCGTTCGTACACCATGAATGAAAATGACCGGACACGTACAGACAATGTCCGCGATGCACTCGCAGCAGTCCTGGGTAACGGCGTTAAGGTGGTGCGCAGCACGCACGTCTGGAACAAACTCACTTTGCAGCACTCTGCAGGCACGAGAACGTCAGCCGAGCTGCGCGGAATCGAGGCATACAATCGGACGTACCGAAGCATAGGAAACACTCGATGGCGCCGAGGAAGCAGTCCTAGCGACAACCGTGTTAGCAGACGCGAAGAATGGTAACAGGAATGCTGCGAAGCTCACCCTCCCGGCACCTCCACCGCGGAGACGGGCAGCGAGGCCGCGCTTGTGCTGGCATTCTTCAGTCTGCTGTGTGTTCTGGCGCGCGGGAGGGTTCATCGCGCCTGCACAGAATGCCAAATGAGTATTTGTACGTTCGCCAGTGTATGCTCACTACTCACTCATCTGAACAGCCTGAGGCTGGGTCGAGGTGGTCATGGCGGGCTTGGGGGCGTCCATTTCGTGTCTGGTAGTGGATGGAGGTACGAGTATAAATTGGTGGGAGGGGAGAAAGGGGGAAGAGATGGGGAGGGCATGGGGGCGGTGAAAGGGAGTATTTATATTGGGACTGGGAGGGGCATCGTCTGCGCCGGGCAAGGCCAGCGTTCCGGCCGCGCGAGTCCATCTCTACGCGTGAGGTCATAGGCGCAGTCCTATAAATAGATCGCCATCAGCATGCAGCGCCTCCCCAGGTACAGCCCAACAGCCTCTTCAGCATGGCGATATGGCCGAGCGGTCTAAGGCGCCAGAATCAGGATACTGTCCTATCTGGTCCTCACGGGCGTGGGTTCGAATCCCACTGTCGTCAATCCTTTTTGCTGACGTGCGGTCGAAGGCAGGAACGACCAAGTCAAGTCGGCTTAACAGTAACTCACTCAGGCCTCTAATCGATCACACAGGGGCAACGCAACTTGCCACAGATGAGGGTTCACAACAAATGAGTGTATTCTGTCCGGTAGGTAGTAGCGGATCCGAAAGTCCATGCAAACTGTCCCAAACGGCATCGGTATCGTCGTAACGCTAAAGCATCACCGGTGATCTCTCCGTTCCTCAGGCAGAAGCGGCAGCAGCCACAGTCGCGGCAGGGGAGACGGCGGGGGATACGGATGAAACAATCTGGGTCGCGGACGACGCAGAGGGAATCGAGACCGTCGAAACCGGGGCGGAGCCAGAGGGGAAGGCAGAGAAGGAGGGGAGGCCGGAGGGGAGGCCCGGGAGGGAGCTCACGGCCGAGCTGGTGATGGTGAACTTGGGAGAGGTGTTGCCAGAGTCGCCAAAGACTAAAACATTGCCGGTCAGCGACACGTTCTACGGGAATGAATCCGCGGGACGGTTACTTACGGACAACGACGTAGTCGTGGCGGGGCTCGACGTCGGGAACGTTCACCTGGGTGGAGCCCGCAGAGATGGGGAAGTTGACAGCGAGAGGGTGAGCTAGTATAGATACGTCTAGTCAGAACATCATCCACGCGGAAATATGACGCATCACTTACCGACGTCGAGGTGCTCGTTGGTGTCCTGGCCTTCAATGTAGCCGAGGAGGATGAGGCCGGTCTGGTTCTTGTAGTCCTCAGGGATGTCCGAGGTGTCCCAGGTAATGGTCTGGGTCGACCCAGCAGGCCAAATGGCACCAGCCTGGGGCGAAGTGATGTGGGGGCGGAATACAATCTCGGTCTTGGGGTCGCTGAACACGGCGGGAGCAGCGGAGACCGCGCTGACGGCGGCAGCGACAACGGCGAAGGCGGCGGCGAGCTTAGAGGCGAACATGGCGACGAGTGGGTATCGTTAGCGTACGACGGTAGAAAATGAGCGACTGGGGAGGACGAAGGGGGAGGACGAAGGGGGAGGGAGGAACGTTAGCGTGAACGGGGCCGAAGAGGACAGAGAGCAACGGGGTGCGATGGGACGGCGTTGAGCGCGGAGGGGGTTCATATACCTCTCTCGGCTACGCATGGTAAGATCTTCTAGCGTTGTTCGTCCGGTCACCCGAGTGGACAAATCTGCGCCATACGCGTGTCCTGAATGTTTACCACTGAGCCGGTTGCCGGGAGCACATTGGCCTCTGGCCGAGGGAGCCAAGCGTCTTCAATCTCGCTCAGTCAAGTACACCTATACGGGTTTCAGTGGTCAACTTCTGAATTACATAGCTGGAGCGCGCACATTGGCTTTCAGTATGCCGTATAATTTGAGGGCACTGCTGTGTATATGGGAGGTGGTGAAGACGCAACAATGCGCAGCGATCTGAATCTCGGATGCTACTTCGGGTATTAGGTGGCGGTGTCAGAATGAAACTACAAGCGGATGAGACCATGTCCGCGACACCCCTCCGTCGCGACGAACAATATTCTTGAAACGCGAGCGCGATGCATGTGAAGTGACGTCCTCGCGGCGTGCGTCGTCGTGCGTTGACATCATTCGCGCCAATGAGCGGCGAAATCCCGAAGGTCGTCTGTGGCAAGATGGATTGTGTATTGCTCATGACAGCGTGCATACCTAGCATATCGAGTGTGTATAAACCTACGTCTAATCTACAATGAAGGGTGATGGGTGATCGACTCAGACTGCACATGGAACTATGGATAAATGACGGTGGTATGGGGAACATGGGCGAGTTCGTACAGTGCGAGTGCAGGGGGCCTTACAATTACAGTCAGTGCAGAACAAAGATTGCCGAGGACAATCATAGCGGCTCAAGAAACAGGGTACAGACATAATTTCGTAAACTCCGGGACAATACTGCGCGTGTGGAGCATCATAGATCGCTCCCAAGGGAAGAGAAAGAAGAGAACTCGCTCATCGAGCGCGGGCGAATGTTCAGAGGCGTTGGCCGCATGAATCGCTCGTTGCCCAACCGTGCCATTTTGCGAACGACGCGCTCGCTCGAAGGGCTGTTGGACAGGCTGGAGTCGTCGCTCNGGGGGATCCGAGTTGAAGTCGACATGTTGGACGCGACGTAATGCGGGAGAAACAAGGCGGTGAGGTGTCACTTGGCCCATGGGAGGTTCATCATCGGACGGCGGCAGGTCTGCCACCTTGCTCGGAGACGCGAGCATGATAGAATCGTCTGTTAGGATAAAAGAGATCAGCTCCCAGCGGATGATCGGACAGTACAATGACACTTACCGCTGCCAAAGAGTTGGGCGTCACGAAGAGCGCCTGAAGGGGAAGACGGCCGTTCCGATGCTGCCTCCGAGCGCAACTGATGAGCACGGGACATCCGACGCCTCTTCGGAGTGTTCTCCAGCCTTTGGAACTCGACCTCATTGCCCAACACCCTCGTAGCTGAGCGCGTACGCCTCAGCACGGGCACCTCCCGTTGCGGAGTGGTACCACTATCGAGCGACACGGATGAGCCGCCGAATTGAGCGCTGAATCGACGCTTCTCCTTGACGACTTCAGCCACAGAAGGGACCACGACGGCGTCGAGGAAGGTTCCTTTCCGTTTGCGCGATGTCGACGACGTCGACTGCACCGCGGTAGAGGACTCGGACTCGACGGACTCGTTCGAAGCCGCATCATCCTCAGGAGCCTTGATTGCTTTGGACAACGAGGCCGAGAAGACAGCTTCCGAAGACTCATCATGCACCTCTTGAGCGACCATGTGAACCTGCACGGCATTGGAGAAAGCGACCGAAGGTGCCAAGGGCGAAGCTTCAAGCCTGCCCCTCTTGAAAGCCTTCTCCGTCATGTCCAACTCTTCGCTATCATCCACGCGTGACCGCTTGCCAAGGATGGACTCCAGCAAGAGAGGTGATCGCACCGCGAGGCGTTCCGTGACAGTCGCAAGGGGTACAAGGGGAGACATGTTCTCCTTATCGCCGGTTTGTGAGCGCGGACCCTTCGTAGGCGAGCGTTTGGGTGTGGTGGGGGCACGGGTAGGAGAGGAGTCAAAGGCTGGTGAGGCGGGAGATGGATCGTTGTTCTCAGCAGCAGANGGGGGAGCCTAACAAATGTACACGAGGTGCCGACTTGGGGGTGGATGGAACAGGCGGAAGAGAAGGCTCGGGGGAGGTCTCTCGAGTGAACACAGCGGGTCTGAGTAATGGGCCGGGAAGCCGGGAGAGGGCCCCAGGTGAGGGCAGTGCCACTGAGCCCTCGTCCTCGCTCTCGCAAGCCTCTTCGTTGTCGCTGTCAACCTTCTGTTGAACTCCCTTGTCGGCCGCCAGGTCGCCCTCGCAGAGATTGAGGGAGTCATCATGGATCGCAGTGAGATTCTCCACACTGGCTTCATCTTCCCGCTCTCGGGCGACTGCCTCCAGGCATCGGCCGATTTGCTCGCCCCAGCCAGATGAGGGCTGGGGGAGCTGCGCGTAAGTCTCTTGCCAGAAATCCGCGAAGGCCTCGACGACACCAACGTGCTTGTCCTGGCGTCCACGGAACGGTGACTCCAGGAGCGGTGCAAGACCCTCCAGATAGTAAACGTTCTTCTCGAGAGCTTGGATGCTCACCAGAATCGTCTGGTACAACGGAAGGATCTATAGAGCGGATGTTAGCAGAAATGAAGGCTACAGTGTGACTTGTACTCACGTCTGAAGAGTACTCATCCACCGTACAGATATCATACTCGTCAGCCAGCCAGGTGCACAAACCATCCGAGAGGTAGAGGAGGCTAGAGAAGCATAACTCGGCCGGGCAGGCATCAATCACTCGAGTGAGCGAGCGAATGAGCCACATGCACATGACCTTGTGTCGAGGCAGAGGCGGGTAGACCGTGTTGAGTGTGTCGCTCGCGAATTGGAAGAGTTCGCATGGGACTTCGCGCGCCTCCGATATCTCCAGGTTCGACAGCAACAAGTCCGCAACGCGCACAGACGAAGTCGGATTGGAACACCGGCCCGCGGCAACCGCGCCAGCAATGTGATCAATGAGCGCGGGCGCGTCGACCCCGCAGTCGAGGGCCGCGTCAATGGAGCGTTTGAGGAACTCGTCCCACGCGCTGAGGTCTTCGCTGGCTAGCTCCCATCCGCTTGTCTCAACGAACGGCACGCTGAGGAGTACAATCGCGGCCTCCCAGCCCTTCTTGACGTCCGCCCAACGATCAAGGAATGTCTCCCAGACTGCAGCGCGTACATCGGCGTCCCAATCTGATTTCCGCCGCGCCGAACCGCCCTTCCCGAGACGGTTCGCCCAGAAGGCTTGCAATACGCTGATATCGCATGCGAAGGTAGCCTCTGCGCACAAAGATGCCCACTGGTCCCGGACTTCATCGGCGCTCTGGAGCTCACCCACAAGCTCCTCTTCGTGACTGTTGAGATACTTCAGGACCGACTCGGCAAGGCCGGCGAAGAGGTCCTCAGGGAATACGGCTCGGGTGATGGTAAGCAAGTCGCGAACAAGGAAAAGCTTG
Source organism: Trametes cubensis (assembly GCA_029747595.1). Classification (NCBI taxonomy): domain Eukaryota; kingdom Fungi; phylum Basidiomycota; class Agaricomycetes; order Polyporales; family Polyporaceae; genus Trametes; species Trametes cubensis. Next base: position 67,996 of record JAPEVG010000148.1, read on the forward strand.
AGAGCGTAGTTCCACCGGGATTCGGGCAGCGGCTCCTTCTTGGTCTTGCTCCGCACGTGGGAACTTGTCGGCTTTACCGGCGAGGTAGGAATTTCGTCGCCGAGCTCTTCCTTTCGCAAAGTGAAGTCAAACTCGTCATGGTCGAGAACGTCAATCAAGACATCTCGCGCTCGAACCGCGAGCTCTGCTAGACCGTCATGATCTCCAGCGTCTGTGGCAAATGTGGTGAGGGCCTGAAGTGATTCACCAAGGAGGGTGCTCATACCAAGGAGGGGCGCCGCATGGCTCTTCAACAGGTTGAACCAAATCTCCCGGATTTCGCTCTTCGATGGTACCGTCAGCGCGCGAACCTTGTGAAGTATCGCTACACTCACCGGAACCTCTTCACTGCCCCACTGCAGCCTCAGCACGGATAGACCGTGCTTCCAGATCGTCAAGAGGTCGTCCCAGATTCCATCTGCGGCAATCTCTTCAAGGGTGAGCGGCCTCACATCGTCGATCTGGGGACATTGCTCCAAGACGCCCTTTACAGTCGTGCTCAGGGTTTTCCACTCTGCCGTCAAGAGACCTGGGATAGATGAGAACAGCCCAGGAGCGAGAAGCTTCCGGGGCTCCCAATCTGGGACGCAATGCTGGTGTGGAGACGTTGCGAAGCCAATGAGATGTCGCGTAACGTCCATCGCGACCTTGCACGTCTGACCACCCTTCTTGCTCATGACGCGTAGAATGCGCAGCGCACCCCGTATATTGAGTTCTTCGCAAGGCTCGTGTCCGAGCAATGCGCCGATCGTACCCACCCCCGCACCCATCTCCACGACAAGAGAGAGGTATTTGAAACACGCACGCAGCGTCTCCTCGTGCTTACTTCTCTCTTCCATCAGATCATCTTCCGTAGCGGACTCCTCTTCTTCATCGTCCGTATCCGTGGCTAGGGCGAGCTTCACGTGGGGAGGCCGGAAGTACGCCCAAGTCATCGCCCGCCACGCAAGGCACCCAAGTCCTCGAACGGAGCTCCTCTGGTGACGTAAGCCTAGCATGAAGAGAGCCACAATTGCCCGTGTAATCTCGCTATGGAGGAAGACGGTTGGCCCGAGCAAGACAACCAGGTGAGCGAGCACACTAAAGGCCCAAACAGGGCCCTGCGCTGCGTGTTTTGGATCCGCCGTCTGCAGGGTTGTGCGGAGTGTGCGTATTAGTGCCGAATCCTTGGAAGGGCTTGCGAGGGCAGCCTTCTTGGTCGGCGAAAGAGGACCGCTCGTGTCTACCTGCTTCACGAGCCGCGTGGCAACTGCCGTGGAGATACGGGTATGCGTCTCGCTGGGAGGAAGGGAGGCGACGGCGAGCGCAAAGCCACCCAGTGCGTGGCAGGCCTGGTTGCGAAGAACAAGTGTAGGCGCCAACAAATTGGTTAGAATGGCAGGTACCAAGGGCGCGAAGGCCGGGACAAAGATCGACGGCAGATACAACGACAAGTCATGAACCGCCTACCAAAGGCCTGATATCAACGCATACACTTGACGTCAAAGTAAAAACCACGTACCTTGAGACCGTCGCTGGTCGAGCCCTTCTTACCCTCCTTGCCAAGTTCACCTTCGATACCACGGCGCAGAGCATAAGCAATGCGATCCTTGGCAGGCTCAAGAACTTCTGCGGGTAGTCGCTGTGCCTGGATGAGCCATATTGCCAAAGCACAGGTCTTGCGCGAATTAGGTGTGGGCAGCTCGTTCGCGAGAGGGATCGCAAGAACGTGGGTGAGGATATATCCCAGCTCATCCTCTGCATGGACAACCCAGCAAGGGCACATCAAACGCCGAGGACATGGTCAGTGGAATAATTGTATGAAAACGGCAAGTGCTTACCGGTGAAGAGCTGATATATCGCAGGTACCACGAATAGCAGGCCCAATAGCCTGAGTACTGCATGGCACACTCCACAAAGATCCCGAGCACGTTTGACTTGTTCCGCTGTCATGCCCCGCTTTTTCTTCGGACTGTCCCGCGGGGAAGGAAGGGAACTCGGTTCGCCCCGTGGCGAGTCCATGCCATCCGCTGAGAGTGAGTCATCGTCCAACGGATCGATAAAAACTTGACGAAGATCGCGAACTATGGCCTCTACGAGAAGGTCACGTTGTTTCCTGAGCGGCTGGAATAGTGGCCACGACGCGTCCGCGTCTGTATCGTCATTGACGCTCGCCCTAAGACGCGTCGTCAAGACCGAGTACCCTTCGATGAGATCGCGTAACGAGGCATCTGGTGCGAGTATGCGGGAAACAGGACCTTCCAAGTAATGTAGGTCGGCGAGAGGATCGGACGGTTCTGGGGTGCCTTCCTTCGCGTTCTCGTCAACAAGGGAGGGAATAGGAAGTGCTGGCTTCTTCAGGATTGACCTGGACGGGCCAGCTCTTGAAGCTCTAGCTTGAGCTGCTTGTGTGCGAGGAGGACTAGAGGTGATGGCATGGTATTCGGCGGTCTCGCACCACGAGACGCGTGAATAACNGGGGGGCACGATTATCCTTCTCGTCTCTGTGAGAGGTGCCCGGAGGTGTAGGAAGGCTCATCGTCGAGTTCATTGCCAGTCGTCCAAAAGAAAGACGCGTAGAGATGGGAAGTGGGGGGCCAGGCTAGTTGCCGGCGACGATGAGGGGAGATGGGGAAGGGTGAGACGACGACCACCGTGCCTTGACGTACAGCAGTACAAACAGGCGCTCGCGCCTAATGAGTTGCTTGGTCCTGTTGACGCGTTTTTGTTGACGCGTCGATCACGTGGGTCGCGTCTCGACGCGTCTTGCAATCCTTCATCATCCTGGTCCCGAGTCCGTGGGCGAGCATATCTATGCTTCGAACGACGTTTCGGTTCATCACTCACACAAGTGCTAACACACATCACTTGGCTGTAAAGACTGCGACATGCCCGCGGACCGCTTACAGGTTATTCAAGGCGGTGGCGCCAATCTCACCGTGGCGAGTCGGAGAACCACGCCTTCTTGAGCGCCAGGTGAGGAGTTGCCAGCGACCGACTCCTCCGACAACGCGCAACCAGTCCTACTGATTTGAACTATTCGTGTGGACTGCAAACTTCCTGCCTCATACTCTCTGCGGTGGTACCAAGGAGTTTAGGACGCCACTGCTAGGGAGTACGACACGTCATTAGACCTGCTAGCGACACTGAACATCGTCGTAACTAGGTATCATCTCTGAAGAATCTGAGGTGAGTCGTTATATGGCTTGTTTGGTATACCTCGGGACTAAACAAGCAATTATTTGGCCGGTCTATAGCGCGTAGGATCGACATGTCCAATATATCCTCTATTGCATGCATCTCGGAGATCCTGAGCATTGTTTGTGAATGTGCCGATCGCTCGACGCTCGCTCTCATGGCCCGGTCGTCTCGTGTTCTTCACGAGCCTTCTATACAAGTCCTCTGGAGAACTTTACCGGATCTAGTCCCTTTAGTTATGTGCTTCCCTGGGGACGCATGGGTGCTGGTACCACCAGATATGTATCGTCGCGGCACACTCGTAAGTCACAGGCCTTCGAGCTCTCAATCCGTAACTTGACTCTCCCGCCGAAACCTCATACACTTTCCCCATAGTACTTCACGCGCGCCTTGTCGCCGAGAGATTGGGCATCATTTCTGAAGCACTCGTCCCTCGTTCGCGTGCTCGGCTACGGATACTCAGACTCTAACCCTCTTCGGCATTCTTCGTTTCCAATTTGGTGGGGGAGTATCTCCCTACCCCCCACCTTGTGGGAGACGCTCTGCATCTATAGACCGACCCACCTCCTATTCCCCAATCTCAGTGTTCTACATTGGAGTTCAATGATCCTGCCAAACAACACACTCGCATCGTTCCTCCTGTCTATTGGCCACTGCCTTCGGAAACTCGATGTGCAGTACTTCACGCTGCAAGAGGACAACGCTGGTATCTACATTGCGGTTCTGTACACCATCATCGATCTTTTCCCTAATCTCCGCCATTTCGCATTCCATCAATCGGAACCGACGCCCCAGCTGTGGTCGTATATCCAGGAGTTGATACCCGACCTCCTTGATTCCTTCAGTTCGCTTGTGTCTTTTGACACGATGGGGATGCCCCTCACAGACATCGAGCTCATTGCCCTGGGTCGGTCGGAAAAACTATCCAGTCTCACCCTTCAACTCTCTGACGTTATAACGTGGCCTTCCGGCACTTCTCTATCCGCTCTGAGCCGGCCATTCCAAGGCTTACGGCGTCTCCGAGTGTGCGGCACAATGCAAGAGTATGGGGATCTCAACAAAATCATTCATCTTCCTGCCGTTTGCAAGGCTTCCATCCAACTTTGCGAGCCTCACTTTCCTCTCACAATGCCGTTTGCGGTATTCGTGGCGTCACTCCCGCAGCAATTGAATCCTAGCACGCTGACAGTGCTCACCATCAACAACATCCTACCACCCATGGCTGCCTCTCACGATGAAGTCGAGGCTACGACGGTGAGATCCGATGATCTCAGGCCTCTCCTCGAATTCACGCGTTTGGAGAGCTTCACGCTGCACGCTCTCGGCACGATCTCCTTGGACGACGCTTTCCTCTTCGAGATGGCAGCATCGTGGCCCGCGTTGCGGATGCTCACTCTGGTCTGCTTGGAGTATGGCCCGACCTCACACAAGACCACTCGGCGGGCGGGCCTGACTCTCCCCAGTCTCCCTGGTTTGGTCTCATTGGCCTTCCTATGCATCAACCTACAGGAGATATCCCTCTGTCTTGACGCAACTTGCTGGAACTCGCACACGGCCTTCCTGCAAGCAGTTGAGTCGGGTGAGGTTTATGGCGAATTGAGAAACAAACATAGCCTGTGTCAGCTGCATACGTTCAGTGCTAATAACTCTTCTATTACCTCTCCTGAATCCGTGACGGCCTTTCTTTCGCACATTTTCCCGAAGTTGATCAGAGTGTGTTCGTATAGTAGTAGTGGGAACAACGATGAGTATGAAGCCTGGCGCGCAGTCGATACCTATTTTGCTACCCGTGCTAGACGGCAAACTGAGGCTTGGGTCCGAGATTATGGCTCGGATTCGGATTCGGATGCGGAGTACTAGAAGTTAGTCCTTGATACATACAGTAATAGGCGGTTGTTCACAACTTACGATATTTGGAACTGGGTCCCATGAAATTGATATCGCTTCTGGAGACCGATACCAATATCTTGTTGACGGCCGGGCACAATTAACGAAGTTGATACTACAAACAGTTCTGTAGAGACACACATGCCGGTACGTGGACATTCTGTACTTAACGAATCTGTGCACGAGGCAGNAAAAAATGACGACAGTGGGATTCGAACCCACGCCCGTGAGGACCAGATAAGACAACATCCTGATTCTGGCGCCTTAGACCGCTCGGCCATATCGCCATGCCTTCAGGGTAGCCCATGCTTTATATCAAGACAGCTGGCTAGCACCCCTATCAAATTACTTTGTGGCTGCCTCTCCGACTTGGAGTCGGGTCGACTCCTTTGGATCAATACTATCTCTCTGGCAGCTCTTCCGGGTTCTCATCTTTGAAGCAAGTCGAGGCTCCGCATATATCCAGCGTCCCAAGACTCGAAAACATCTGGCTGCCCTCATTGCATACAACAGCCTCAAGAACACCACCCGTGTCTATGCAGTCTTGATGCGATCCTGCTAAACCCTTTTGCCAATGGGAAAACGAGCAGTGTGTTCAAGTCACAGGACTTCTCATAATTCACGAAAGGACTCGCTAAAATCAGGGCGACATCGTCTGCGCCTTCGTGCGCGCTGCGAGACATTCATTCGTGAATGTGCAAGAGACGCATGACTACGACCCCATTTGGTTGGACCCTCGAGCTCGCTTCCTCGGCGTTAGTGGTGAGTACCATGAACAAGGGAGTATAAACTTGTTTCCTGCGTGTTCGACGAAAGCTCATCGCTGTTACGCTACCGACAGACTACGTGCCGTGATGTACGCCTCGTATGGATCGCAGCACGCTTACTGCTCACACCGAAGCTCGCTCTCCCCAGCTTCGACGTCAGCGAAGTGCCTTCTCAAAACTTCCCATGATGGGGCGCCGCGGGCGACACTATCGCCCCTTGCCCTCACTTACGGCAGCCATTGAGTTAGTATCCTCTTGATCAGGAGTTCCTGTCCGACCCCCCTCAGTCCCAGAGAGCAGTGGAGGTCCCCATGACTTCTTTAGCCGCTGCGTGATGCTGTGGCTCACCACAACGCCGCCCGGGGAGGCTCCCGCTGCCAGCTTCTGTTCTATATTTCACACGGCAGGTCTTCTATAGACTCGGGTCGTGCTTCTCAGGCTTCATCTCCTGACCGAATCACGGCCGAAGGCGCCGGTACAAATAGCCTTACTCCCGCACGCTCCCAGCTGCAGGAGCCTGAGACACTCAGCGATGTCTTCTCTCACTTTCTCGCCCATGCTCGACGGGGCGTCGTTCTCGCGTTTTGTCAGCCCGCTCCTTCTTGTGGCACTCGCTGCCGTGTGTTACGTTGCCGTGTGGAGGGTGCGTTTGGGAAAGCAGGACCAGAAGCTCCCACCGAGCCCTCCTGGTCATTGGCTGTTCGGGAATGCGCCCCCAGCGAACTAGTGAGTCGGCTGAACTACCTGTTTGACAAAGAGTACCGATAACCCCTTGTGCTGCAGTGCCCACCGTCATTTTACTCGACTCGCGGAGACGTATGGACCCATCTTTACCCTCCGGTATGGTTCGCGTCGCCTCGTGGTCATCACGCGCGTAGAGGTATGCACCGATGTGCTTCAGCGTAGTACTACACTTGCTCACACGCCCGCCAGCCTGCCATAGACATCATGGTGAAGCAATCACATAACCTCGCTGACCGGCCTCGGTCCGTATCGGCCGGGGAGCTCATATCGGGAGGTATGCGTGTCCTGATCATCGGTGCAGGCGAACGTCTACGGAAGTACAGGAGGTAAACATATTGGAGCACTTTGCCGGTTGAATACGCTTGGTACTGACAATTTTCTATAGTGCCTTGCATGCCACACTGCAACCGCAGAGCGCCGCACGATACGAGCCTTTACAAATGCAGAATGCGCGCAATTTCATCTTGGATCTGCTGGATGACCCCGAGCAGTTTATCAACCATGCCAAACGGTGCGTGTGAACGGATGTCATCGAATCCAGGTTTATCTGAGAACCGACAATTTGTGTAGCTATGCTGCCAGCGTTATTATGGGTATCACTTATGGAAAGACCACGCCGACGTCGTACTCCGATCCCGATGTCAAACAGATCAATAAGGGCATCGAACGCATAGGCTATGCTATGCGCCCAGGAGCATACCTTGTCGACAGTTATCCGTTTTTGAAGTACATGCCTGGCTTCGCCACGGAGCTCAGAAAATATCATCAGGAGGAAGTCGCCCTGTTCCGCAGCCAAGTTCGGACGGTCAAAGACCGCCTGGTAAGCTTCTGGTCCGGTGCGCCCCTCGCTATTGGCAAATCGCTCACCCCGTAGCGTCATAGGCAAAGAATGAGGCTCTCCCGTGCTTCGCGTTATCCCTCCTAGAGCGGCAGGAGGAGTTCGGCTTGAGCGATGACGAATTGGCATATTTAGCAGGCTCCATGTTCGGCGCCGGGTCTGATACCGTAGGCTGTCTGAAACTTCAGGACTACCAACGCCGCATCACTAACGAGGTGTATTCTGTGACAGACGGCAGGGGTATTGCCGATTGTCATCATGGCTGCAGCGCGCTATCCACATCTCCAGGCTAGAGTACAGGCCCAGCTTGATAAAATAGTCGGACGCGACCGATGTACGAACCCTCTCACGCCTCCTTGAATGATTCCCGGATGTGCGCTGACCGCGTTATGTCGTAGTGCCTACCTTCGCCGACCAGGATGACTTGCCGGAGGTTTGCGCTTTTGTGCAAGAGGTCTACCGGTGGAGGCCTGTTACTCCGATAGGTGTGTGTGTCATTGGAGTTGCAGAGTATTCAAATGATCGAATGCGCCCTGGATAATAGGATTCGCCCACAGGGCGACAAAGGACGTGTTCTGGGTAAGATTCAGTGTTTGGCGCGTCGACATCAATCAGCTGAGTATGAGCGCAAACAGAAGGGCTACGTCATACCAGCGGGAACAGAGGTCCTCGCATGCCACTGGTGCGTCTCTCGTGCATTTCCGGTGGCACGCTGATACATGAACCTTGCAGGGCGATCGGCCGGGACCCTGACGTGTACCCGGATCCGGAAGAGTTCAAGCCTGAGCGTTGGCTCGATGATGAAGGCAAGATGCGGGATGACCTGAAGTTCTTCAACTGGGGCTTTGGACGCAGGTGCGATTGAAGTATAGGCATTCATTTGGACTGTCTTCTCACATGTCCCATGACATAGGATTTGCCCTGGCATGCATGTTGCCGAAAGGTACGCCATCCGTTTCGCATTCCAATATGCGCACCGCTCAGGAAGGTACCACAGGTCTGTCTTCATCAACACCGCGCTGACGCTGTGGGCGTTCGAAATCAGTGAAGACCCGGCACATCCAATCGACACAATGGGCATTAAGGATGGGGCGCTCGCGCACCCATGTCCGTTCGTGGTCCGTTTCAAGCCCAGGATATCAAACCTGCGAGAGAAGATCCTTTCCCATGTCGAGTGACGCAATGGCTCAGTGATTCCTCCTGCATGTACCAGAACCGAGTGTAATATTACCGTCATGTGTCAAGGCACCATGAAGTTATATAGTAGGCCACGGAAATACAACGTCAACGATAGCGTGAGTGGCAGTGGCGCAGACCAGCTTCTGCACGAATGCGGTATCCAGGATGCCAACCTGACGATGCTCTCTATGCCAACGTCGTACACGTCCTTCCCAAGACTCCCACGCCCCCGCAGCTCGCATCCACGTAGAGCGTGGTCGTAATTGTCTTCCTCATAACTTCCTGACTCGTGCTTGTGTCTGCTGACTGTTTTGAGTAGCTCAGATTGGCCTACAGAAGCTACGAACTTTGTAAAGATGAGAGTTGCGGTCGTCGGCTCGGGCGTCTCGGGCCTTGCTGCTACTTGGGTAAGAACGGGATGAGTTGGGCAATGCATCTAAGCAGGCTAATGTGACTTATGTTGCAGCTCTTGAACGAACACACAGACCATGAAGTCCACCTGTTCGAGGCCGATTCACGTCCTGGCGGACACGCCAATACGGTTACATACTCTCGTCCCAATAGAGAGCCTGTCGATGTCGACACGTACGTCCAGGCTTCTCTTGTGTGGCGCCATTGAAGGTATTATTGACTAATTAGTCCTATTCAGCGGTTTCGTGAGTATTCACAAGCATGTGAAGCCAATACGACTTCACTGAAAGATATTCGTATGATACACAGATCGTCTTCAACCCCAGCACGTACCCAAACTTCATCAACTTCCTCAAATTGTATCCGGACCTGGCCGAGCGCATCCTCCCAACAGAGATGACGTTCTCGGTCTCGCGAGACCTAGGCGCATTTGAATGGGCTGGGAACAACCTGGCGACGGTGTTCTGTCAGCCGTCGCGCCTGTTGGATCCCAATATGTGGCGCCTCCTGTACGACGTGCTGCGCTTCAACGCCAGCGCGCAAAGGCTCTTGCTTGAACTTGAGAAGAGTGGTGTACGAGACGACGAACTCTCTATTGGGACTTATCTAGAACAACATGATTACTCTGACTCATTCCGGGACAACTACCTCATTGTATGTGCGATGATATCTCCTTTTGCTGACGCCGATCCTCATGCTGTTGTGACTTTCCAGCCCATGACCGCAGCTATATGGAGTACACCTCCGGACAAGTGTGCTTTAGACTTCCCTGCACGCACTTTGGTAGGGCCTTTCATCAGTGCTGCTACGCCGAAACGTCTTGACAGAGCTGCCCGTACAGATTCAATTCATGTATAACCATCATCTCCTCCAGATCACCGGAAAACCCTCGTGGCTCACTCTTCGCGGTGGCAGGTGAGCACACTCCAGCAAGGTCTGCCTAGCACAGACTCACCGCATCGTCGCCCTAGCCGAACATACGTCCAGAAGATAATGTCTACATTGCCCGCCTCACAGCTACACCTCTCCACACCTATCGTCTCAGCCAAGCCTATCCATGTGTTCAACAATGGCGAGAAGACGCACAGAGCGGAGATCACTACCGCCTCTGGGGAGACTCTGACTTTTGACGAAGTCGTACTCGCATGCCATACCGACACCACTGTAGACGTCCTCAAGGCAGGCGGCGGTATGTCCCCGGAAGAGACGCGCATACTAGAGGCGTTCAAATGGAATAAGAACGAAGCGGTCCTGCATTGCGATGAGCGGGTAGGTCACATAGTTATAGGCTCCGAAGTTGTTCGTTGACGGAGCCTCGCTCGTCCTTCGCAGCTCATGCCCGTATCCCGACTAGCGTGGTCGTGCTGGAACTATCTCACGAAGTCTGTTACGGACAGTGCTGGGCGATACTTGCCCAACGTCAACCGCGTTTCTTTGTGCGTCTCAGTAGTCAAACGATCCACAGAGGGTGTTTTACTGACCAGCTTGCTCACCGTATGGTAGAACGTGTAAGTCGGTCATGCACTGTGCAATCACTCCTTGCTCACGTCGACGTGTTAGACTGGATGAACGAGCTTCAGCACATCCCGATGAAAAAGCACGGCCCTGTCTTGGTCACCCTCAACCCACCCTTCGACCCCGACCCCGAGCTCGTAGCGGGTAAGTATAAATACGATCATCCCATTCTCAGTTTAGAGGTATGTACTATTCACTCACATCGCCCGCCGTCGTCCCGGCACACCGCTGACACCATACATACAGGCCATCCGCGCCCAATCCGACATTCCTTCCATTCAACGGACGCGCGGCATCTCCTACGCCGGAGCGTGGCTCAAATACGGCTTCCATGAGGACGGGTTCACGTCGGGGCTCCGCGCAGCAGCAGCCCTCGCGGGCCCTGACGCGCGGTTGCCGTTCAAGATCGTCGACGCCGACCGGAGGCCTGCTGCTAGCGTCGTGTGGCTCGCACGCGCGTTCGATGTGTTTGAGATGAGCGGCGCCCCGACCGTGCTTGGCGCTCTCTTTTTCTGGTGGTTGGTGGTGTTGCGGGCGGGGGTTAGCGCTCTCGGGGTGGATCTCAGTCATATTGGAGGAAAGGAGGAATATGGTGTTAAGAACGGGTCTACCGCGTCCAAAGCCGCGAAGGAAAAGGTGGCATAGGATTGGACTTGGGGTGCGTAAGTACGGAGTATACAGTGACGGCCAAAAGTATTGCCCCACCCCCCTATGGGCGCTTGAATACTTAAATTGCGCGAAATCTCTGAGAAATCCAGGATACGTTTGTACCTAGTCTGAGAGCCTACTGTCCTCATTACATGATGCAATCAATTGTACTTCAGTACTTTGGATTGTTTGTGAGATATTGAAAGATTTATTGAACATGCCTCTGATGGAGGCCTCCAAAACAGGCACCAATTGGGCTTTTTTGAGCCATATCTCCTGAGTGATGGCATAAAGGGACTTGAGGAGTATGCACACAGATAGCCTTCTATGATTGCAATAATATGCTAGAGCACATTGGATATGGGTCAGAGATTATAAGAAAATATTGGGTGATTATCGTAGATGTTAAAATGGGGTCGCACCACCTTTAAATGTAGGCAACCAGACATCATTTGAGTATGAGGATGCATACAATTGTCTGACCTCTGCTGATATGCTTAAAAGCCTGAAATCCAGTCAGTCATGCCAGAGATATTGCACTGAGAATACTTTTTGGGCCCAACTTGAGCACAATATGGGTTCCGATTCTGAAGAATGCTTCAACCATTCTTCATTCTACAATCTGTGAATATTTCTTTGGAAGGGGCTCTACATATATTCAGTGCATCTAGAGACTGGTGGTTCCTGGTTGAGCTGGGGGAAACCAAATCGTGGAATTTTAAACAACACTAATTTGTATATGCCATCTAAACCACTGATAAATCCATACTGAAATCTGCTGAGGGAATCAAAGATGTATGATGAGGATATACACATCCAGTACTATCAAAATTATGTGTTGAACTCCATAGGTCTGGCTTTATGGCTTTGTATGTATGTATTATCATCACATGCAGAAATAGCTGGTCCCAAAATTCCACGATTTGGTTTCCCCCAGCTCAACCAGGAACCACCAGTCTCTAGATGCACTGAATATATGTAGAGCCCCTTCCAAAGAAATATTCACAGATTGTAGAATGAAGAATGGTTGAAGCATTCTTCAGAATCGGAACCCATATTGTGCTCAAGTTGGGCCCAAAAAGTATTCTCAGTGCAATATCTCTGGCATGACTGACTGGATTTCAGGCTTTTAAGCATATCAGCAGAGGTCAGACAATTGTATGCATCCTCATACTCAAATGATGTCTGGTTGCCTACATTTAAAGGTGGTGCGACCCCATTTTAACATCTACGATAATCACC
>JAPEVG010000149.1:0-27660 GCA_029747595.1 Trametes cubensis
GAATGTTACCAGTCCATTGAGACGTCGCAATACCTATTGTACATTCGTAACAGTAACACGGTGGCAGTGCTACTGTGCACTGTGCAGAAGCGCCTATGTACTGCGCGGAAGTAACTGTGCACTGTGCAGAAGTTACTGTGCATAGAAAGTCCTAGAGTGTCCTAGATAATACGAGACCATTCCTGCTTGTAAGAATCGTAGCTAGAGTCCCAGAGCCCGCCATACTTGTATCGTACAGAGTAAGTACTAGAGAATGTTACCAGTCCATTGAGACGTCGCAATACCTATTGTACATTCGTAACACTTGTGGACATTCAAATCGGAGATCACCTGGAACGGTTGCAACTTCTCGTAACCGATTTAGGGAAATCTGATCTGTTCTTAGGACATGAGTGGATTGAGCATCATAATCCCTCAATCGACTGGCAAAAGAAACTCATAGAGTTTAGTCGATGTCCGTCTACCTGTCAACACGCATTTGTACCCGGCGAGAAACTGTTCATGCTCAACATTCCATCATACATTCGATCTAGATCTGTACGTATAGCCCGCGCATCAGTAGCCATGGACATAGCTATCGAACAGAACAAGAAGCGAGAAACCAAAGGGTTCGAAGACACGGTGCCAGCACACTATCGAGATTTCCGCGACGTTTTCGACGAAGCGACGTTCTCCACGCTGCCCGAACACCGACCCTGGGATCACGCTATCGAGTTACTACCAGACGCTAAACCATACTGCGGCAAGATCTATCCGATGACGTTGAGCGAACAGGAAGCATTAGACGCGTTCCTTGAGGAAAACCTTCGCATGGGAAGGATTCGTCCTTCCAAATCCCCATGGGGAGCTCCATTCTTCTTTGTCAAGAAAAAAGACGGGAAGCTGCGACCAGTCCAGAACTATCGCAAGCTGAACGACATGACTAAGAAGAACAAGTACCCTCTACCCCTGATGTCTGAACTTATCGATCGCCTCAAAAAGGCAAAGCATTTCACAAAGCTCGACATCAGATGGGGATATAACAATATCCGTATGAAGGAAGGAGACGAGGAACTAGCCGTGTTTATCACAAATCGCGGGTTGTACGAACCACTAGTCATGTTCTTCGGACTCACGAACTCTCCCTCGACTTTCCAAATGATGATGGACGCTGTATTTCGTAATCTCGTCTTGTCTGGAAAAGTGGTTATCTACTTGGACGACATCATCATCTTTACGGAAACACTAGAGGAGCACCGGAAAGTAGTTCGCGAGGTGTTGGCCGTGCTGCGAAAGCATCGGTTGACTTGTAAACCAGAGAAATGCGAGTTTGAAACACAGGAACCCGAATACCTCGGGTTCATCATCTCTCCAGGCAAGGTCCGTATGGACCCCGCAAAAGTAGCCGGAGTGACCGAGTGGCCGGTACCCACGTGTAAAAAAGAACTACAAGCATTTCTTGATTTCGCAAACTTCTACAGACGCTTCATCAAGGACTTTGCAAAGATTGCGACTCCCCTAAACCGGTTAACTGGACTAGTAGGCTGGAAATGGGGAAGCGAGGAACAGGAAGCTTTTGAAGGGATCAAACACACTATCACATCGTCGCCAGTGTTAGCCATACCTAATGACGATGATCCCTTCAAAGTGGAATGTGACGCCTCTAAATTCGCAATTGGAGCAGAGTTGTCTCAGAAGCAAGACGGTGTATGGAAACCGGTGGCATTCCTCTCGAAATCGTTATCTCCGACTGAAAGGAACTATGAGATTTACGATCGGGAAATGTTGGCGGTAATGACAGCACTAGGCGAATGGCGGCATTTCCTTGTGGGCGCACGACAGCAGTTCGAGATTCACACTGATCATAAAAACCTCGAATACTTCCGTAAACCACAGCGGCTCAACCACAGGCAAGCGCGATGGGTATTGGAGCTCGCCAATTATGACTTCAAACTTATCCATAAGCCTGGGAAAAGCATGACAAAACCAGATGCATTGTCCAGGCGTCCCGATCATACCGGGGACGACTCACACAATGATGATGTAGTCATGCTAAAACCGCACCTATTCGCTGCTATTTCCGTCGACGGAGCCACCCGAATCCGAGAAGACTGTGTCAAGCTGTTGGACTTCATGGACAGAGCAGTCATGGACAGTTTGGGAAGTGATGGACTATTCTCACAGACCGAGGACGGTCTAATCTACAGACGGGGGAAATTAGTGGTGCCGAACAATTTTGCGCTTCGTGGCCGAATCATTTCGTCACATCATGACTCAGTTGCAGCCGGACATCCCGGCGCAGCAAAGACACAAGATCTGATCACGAGATCTTATTGGTGGCCATCAATCAGAAAAGACGTACGCAAGTATGTTAAAGGCTGTCATGTGTGTCAAACGACGAAGATAGATCGGCAAAAGAGGGCAGCACCACTGAATCCAAACCCTGTCCCCGACCGGAACTGGCAGTACATATCAGTGGACATGATCACACATTTGCCGCCAGCATTGGGACACAACGCCATTCTAGTCATTGTAGACATGAAGTCCAAGGACTACATCGCGATTCCGTGTACGGACGAACTATCATCAGAAGGATGGGCTAATCTACTGTTCACGCACGTCATCACTATGCATGGGTTACCTGAGAAGATCTGGTCTGATCGGGGATCAATCTTTGTTTCATCGTTCATCCGGGATCTATACCGAAAACTGGGGATCAAAGGCAATCCTAGCACAGCCTACCACCCTCAGACAGACGGTCAGACGGAACGCATGAATCAGGAAATCGAAACCTACCTGCGTATATTCACCAATCATCGACAAGACGACTGGCCCAATTGGTTGCCGTTGGCAGCATTCGCATATCGTAACCGAGTACATTCTGCAACAGGCTACTCTCCCTTCTTCATGACACACGGACATCACCCGCACACCGGCGTGGAGGTCAAATCTTCCGTTCCAAATGAGTCAGCTGAACAATTTGCATCACGAATGAAGGCGATTCAGCAAAGAGCATCAGAAGCGCTAGTCAAAGCCAAAGATGCTATGAAACGGAAGTACGATCAACACAAGCGAGAATCTCGGAACTACCAGATCGGAGATTAGGTTTACATTGACGCTACTCACCTTCGAACTGATCGACCTACCAAGAAGTTCGAAGACAAGCGCTATGGACCCTTCCAGATCGAGAAGAAGGTCGGAGCCGCTGCTTACCAACTAAAGCTTCCTAGGAAGTGGAAGGCGATACACCCCGTGTTCAACGAAGTACAACTATCCCCTGCCAATGCCCCAGCATTCCCGAACCAAAAGCGACCTGCAGTAGTAGTACCGGAACTTTTGGACAAAGAAAAGGAACCGGAAGAGATACTCGACTCGAAGGTCGTACGTGGAGGACTACAGTACTTAGTCAAATGGCAAAGCCTTCCCCGGTCCGAGAACACCTGGGAAAAGCGCGCTTCCCTATTACCTACGTACAAGCCTCTGATCGATATGTTCCATAGAAACAACCCTACCGCTGCACGAGTACCTACTATTCTCATCCCACCCCTAGCACAACAAGCACRATCGTTACGGAATGAATACGGAGACACCTACAACGCGGACTCTTGGGACTATTGGGACCGTGTTTGGACTTCTTGGAAAGAAAATCCTACCCCTGTACAACGTTACTTAGCTTACTATACATCGCGAGGACTCGATGCTAGAGAGGGGGGTAATGTTACGAATCATGCTCGTAAAAGCGCTTAGTCACTCGTTTTACCACTTACTCAGGCAGTGTCAGTAGCTCACTCAGCAGACCCGGATCTTTTAGTTGTATTAATAACTCAGTATGCTAGCAATATATAAGCTGGGCGAATCTGAGGACATTCCCTCAGTCTTCGCTTGGTACATTTTACCCGGTGAACTCGGATCGCATCCGGTCTTGACCCCTCATCGTATCATCGGTCCTCGAATCACAATTGTACATAACTACTCCGATTTGGTCCTCGAATCGCAAGCTCTTATGGTGCGTACGATTCCGGGAAAATGGTCATGCTTATTGAATGGCAGTACTTTCCAGAAGGGAGATTTCTTCCGGATCGGCCCTTGTACATGTAGCTTCGAGGCTATGGACGTCCTATCCGACGTACAGTGAAAATATAGTCCGCCGAAGTCCACAACGTCATGTGGAATCTATGAAGGCCTGGTCGCTTGTGAATGTCTACAATCGATACTGACGGCGGCGGCCGAGAAAGTAGTGCCAGTCGAGTGTATTGTCTAGATTGTCCAGCTCAAATGCTCGTCTTCCCCGTGTAAGTGCCAGTGGCAATCTCATTGACCTAGAAGTCGTTCGTTTGCTCACGTACGCCGTGTATGTAGAAAACATGTCATCGGCCTTTGAATGAGCACCACGTCGACTATGAGCCGTCTACACAAGTTGACGGGCAACCGACCCGTCTATTAGGCGGGCGCAGTTGCCCAAAGGCCCGTCTATTAGACCAGGCAAAGCAACCGCACAGCCACTTTGATGGCAGACACCCACTAAACGCCCAAGCAACGCCGCGCCGAAAAGAGCGCTGGGTGAAAGTGTTCAAAAAACAGGCACAAAGGAGGCTCGAACTCAGGTACATACAACTAAAGGCATGCGAGCTTACCACTCGGCCAAAGGGTCGTTATAAGTCCTCCCTGCACGCTCAATAGTAGCCTCGTCCACCACGCCTTCTCCCAAGTTCAATAACTAGCGCCTTCGTAGTGCTGTCTCGTCAGTTGCACCGGTTGCACTGGTTGCCTCGGTTGCCTCGGTTGCTCATGCCCCCTCCAGATGGACGACCACTGCAACGTGAATATCGCATGCATGCCAAACATTGCATAAATGGCTAATTGTATTGTATAGATTGTAGCAGCGTACTGCCCTAGATCGTGTGTCGAAGTCCCCAACCTGTAGCGCAGAAGGTGTCATATAGCGATGGCTCTACCAAATACACAAGATGTGATGGCGGAGTGGTTGTGTATATTGTGATGGACTCGTGAAGGTATCAGTTCGGTTCTGCTTGAGGTCTTCTTTTATTAAGCGCCGATGCGCCTTTTATTCGCAATAGCTCGTACTCTATTAGAGGCGCGTACGGGTTATATGCAAGGTAAATACGGATAAGAAAGGGCTGTAAGAGATCAGACAAAGGTGAGTAAGAGAAGCTTGTTGACAGCGGTTGCCCCTGCCCGTGTAACTGGGCAACCAGCTCCGCCTAATAGGCTAGGGCAGGGG
Source organism: Trametes cubensis (assembly GCA_029747595.1). Taxonomy (NCBI): domain Eukaryota; kingdom Fungi; phylum Basidiomycota; class Agaricomycetes; order Polyporales; family Polyporaceae; genus Trametes; species Trametes cubensis. The sequence continues at coordinate 5,222 of JAPEVG010000149.1, forward strand.
GAAATAGGTCGGGCAAATTAGCTCTGAGTTAATTAGCCTAGGTAATTTACCGTCAAATACATTGTCAATCTCACCATGGGCTCCACCTCGATGTGAATTAGGGTAAATCAAGCGGACCGCCGATGGATGGCTGATATGCGACTCTGGCAAGGTTGATGTCAGTAGTAGCACTGGGGACCAAATCCGGATTCCAAAGTAGGCGCAACAATACCCAATGCAAGTTTCTACGGTGGTTGCTCACAGCTTATGCGGCTCAGTGCTCGGCGAGTCTGCAGAGTCCGCCATCAGCTACCTGCACGGTCCTGATGCTAGAATTTCAGTACTAATGTCAAGATATCTGAGCCTGCCTGGGTGATGTAGACGTCATTGCCAATACTAGGCGGGCAATGACCAGTACGATGGCTTCGGGGCTTCAAGCGTCCGTGAACGCAACATTATCAATGCGTCTCCGAGTTACTAGCACTTCGGAAGGACATTCACTTGAGTTCAAATGGGTAATTTACGCGNAAAAAACGCTGATTCACGTGTAAATGACGGCAAAATAACAAACATGTAAATGACGGTCAATTACACCTGTGAATTTCGCAGTGGGCACGCCATCGCTCGCTCAATGTTAATTAGCTCGGTCAATCAGGCGCCTCGAGCTGCTTCCCCCTGCCCTATAATAGGCCGGGCGGTTGCCTGAAAAGTCGTGTCTACTCTACCGACTATCTGCGCCAATATGGTGCACTCAAGCGATCATAGCGAGGTAGGGCGGCCGAGACGTCACGGTATGACTGTGGGACCATATGACCGAGCCGGTCGCACGCAGAAGTGCAAGCCCAGCATTATATATGCTGCGGTAGCCAATCTGTTACGACTGGTAGACGTTCGTCCTCCCATCACCTATCGGCCAAATCCTCGAGCGGTCCTTGGGTCTGCTCGGGGGCAGCAGGATTGGCACCTGCTGTGATCATAGCGCAGGTAGGAGGCTGCACTGGATGTTGGCAGTCCCTCAGACGAGCGACACAACCAACCTACATTGCGGTGCTCCGGGTTTGTCTACCTAGAACGGGGGCAGGGCGGGTTCTGGTTGCACTGGATCCTGAGCTGCCGGCCGTCGTAAACCTGATGTCGCTATGCCCACTTGGTACGAGGGTGACGTGTTGTACCCTGACGTCTACCCGGGGGAAGTTATGTTTCGTCGTCCAAAGTCATTGACGGTACGTCCCACAACATGCCCCCAAGCCACGCATTGAAGTTCCACTAACATCTCCGGTGGCGCTTGATCAGGTCTACATGCCAATCCAAACAATGGTTCTGAAGCGACGACGGCCGTACATATCGCTCATCGCCGAAGACATCGCTGCATCGCAGATCGGCTCAATGTGCGTGCCTTCTGAGCTCTTGCGTTATCTCGCTCACATCAGAATCACAGCAAAACGAGGTGGAGATGTAGGCAGGGTTGAGCGGCGTTTAGGGATCGATCCCACTGAGACTGAACGTCAGGTATGCTATCCTCCGCTCATTGAGGCGCAAATTCTGAGCTTCTTGTGTAGCAGCCAAGCTTCATAATATCAACCTGTATCTCATCACCCTTTGTCGCGCTGCTGAACCAATGCCATTCTATGTCTTGCCGTCTCTCCTGCGTTCGCATTGAGGGCCTGAGTAATCCCCGCTGGGGTTTGGATCCGCAACCACAGCAACTGCTGCTTAAGGTGCGGTCTGTAATTGTGCACAAGTTCTGCGACATGGTGATGGTGAATGCGTTATGACAAAAGAAACAACAATATGGCGATACAACAGCACAGCTCGGAGCACAGTACTAGATAAGACCCGACCGTCCAATCCCTCCCAGAGGGCTTATAGCAACGCCAACCCAATAGATTACCTACATGTCTACCCGTCCCCTCCTATGCGAGTTCCAGATGCGTCGAATAGCTCTTGATGATTGATGACTAGATGCGCGCAGCAAACAGGCCGAAACCGACTCCCGCGCAGAATGCGCCGACCAGAGCCAGCCCCACGCCGAAGGCGAATCCGAAACCAATTCGCCCGTTCCGCCGCTTAGTGCCCTCTTTCCTAGAGGGACTAGAGGTACTCCCACTTGCAGATTGACGGAATCCTAGCGAGCGTGCGACGCGTGCGCGGAAAGCGTCCAATAAGGACACGGAGAAGATGAAGAGGGATGGGAGGTGTAGTGGGTCGAACGCAGTCCCAGGACACCGCGGCGACAGCAGCCCGCCTTGGTCTGCGTCGTGAGGCATGGGCGTATCGAGCCCCGCGCCCGCTGTGTCCGGGGAAATGTTCGTGTCTCTGCGCGAGAAATACGACGTCGCCTGCCGTTCGCCCCGACCAAGCGTAGGCAGAGAGTTGAGAGGGGTGATGCGACGGATCGTCCCAGCGCGACATCGACGCAGGTGAAGAGCGACCTCTTGAGACAAGTTGTCTTCCCATTGCGCCTCCCAGGCGCCCTTGTCCCACCAACCAGTCTTGTCTTCGCTGCTGTCCCGACCTGCCCTGGTCGCTGAAGAGGGTTGTAATGTTGAAGCGGACGACACGCCCCAGTGGACGCGCTCGACGGCGCGCTCGACTTCACGCCAGCGGAGGAACCGCGCTGCGGCCTCTGCGCGCAGAGCGGCGAGCGTGCTTGGGGTGCGAAACAGACCCGTCCGAAGCGCATCCAGAGACGCGGGGCGGAACGCAGAGACATGTGGAGAAGAGACTTTGTACGAGACATCGGGAAGTCGACTGTGAAGCGAAAACGGGGAAGGGAGAATGATTATGGGTATATGTGGGCTGAGTGCCTCAATTAGGGCCTTCTCGGCAGATGATAGCGCTGTCAATCCACATGCGTCAGTGCGCGAATAAGTTATAGGCGCGGTCATGATTTACCAGGGGTCGCAAGCAATACCAGGGCCGAGTAGAGGGGTGTGGATGACGACGATAGGAGGTGAGCGACTGCACCGTTTGGCGGCTGTTCGCGGTCCAGAATTTCCATGACTTGATAGAACGGCGAGTGTATCACAGGGAGTACACGTTCTACGACGGCCTCTGCCTGCACACAGAGTCAGCATTTAGATGCAGGATGCAACCACCCAGACCCTGCCGGAGTCATAAACACGATGAGATTTAGCCCTTGTTCAACGCAGGAAAGGTCGAGTGGCCTTGTCTTCCGCGGAGGAATATTGACGAGCAGCCTTCAGGAAAGGAGCCGAATAGCGCCTTCTCTGCGACTTTCTTATGTCTATTCTACGCTTTTTCAAAATTTAGACAAGGCCTTAGGAAGGCATCCTCTTGCCTGCCCATTTCCACGACATTTCTGACACTACAAGGGCTAATCCCCGGGGTCGAGAGTGAAACGGCCTCGACTGAGAGCTGACACAGGCTCGGCCCGGGACAGACTCTAGCCGAGTTTCGATTGACGAGAGTGTACGTACCTCAGCGTAGGGGTCATATGGAGGGAGCTCGACCAGTTCCACATTTCGCGCGGGCTCGATGCGATCTAGCCCATGCGCGTCGCGATGCTCGACCCAGTGCGTTGACGCGCGAAGAGTCGCTTTGCGCTTTCCTCGCGCACTGCTCCCACCGGCGCGCGGTTCTTCTTCCCAGATACCGACTTCAACCACGTCCTCGTTGTCGTCCACTAGCTGGGAGGCAATTACGCTGGTGTCCGTACCCTTCGGCCCCAACAGGAGTAGGCGCAGCTCCCCGAGTGTCTGCCCGTAGGGTGTCGGCCTGCGCGACGGTAAGGGCAGCGTCAAGGAGGGTATCACAAGGCCGCTCGTCGAGTCTCCGAGCTCGCTCTCTGCTTCCGAGTGCGAGTGGGGATGTGGCGGAGATGCTGGACCTGAAGAGAAGAGGAACGAGGAGGACACTGACGGGAACGAAGACACGGAGTCTCCGGAGGGACTACCTGGCTCCGACTGCCCGTACGCGCTATGTGGTGATGGTGGATGATACAGATACGTGTCCATTTGTTCGCGCTCTTGACTGTGGGGAGGTTGGGGTAGGATGGCCATGTCGAGATGGCGCAGACCGCGGACGGTAGATGCGCTCGTGCTTGGTTGGTGCTCTTCGACCGTCTCAACCATCTTCCAGCTCAAACGTGGGCTGCGTTCTTTCAAGGTCGAATGCGGTATAGTTGTATGTGGTATGGTTGTATGCGGTAGAGGATGGTCGAGGTAGGAGGAAGAGATGCAGGGGCCGCAGATCCTCGAATCGGGTGAGAGCGCTGCTGAAGCACGCCACTGATGCATGTGTTTCCATATCTAATCTGATTAGATGTCCTAGGCTTGAACACCCACACGTGATCACGACGCGACCTCGTCGCGATGCCGGCGGCTAAGTTCCCTTTCTCCTCCGCTCTCAACCGTCAACCTTCCGGTCGCTCGAGCACGCTCCGTTGCTCGCCGCTGGACTTTTCAGGAGTATGGCAAGGAGTACTGTTCTGACGACGAAGACTATAAACGCGAGGAAACGTAAATCAACCGGCGGCATCGACGATAGCAAGGGAGTCGATGCAAGCAACAAGCGACGCAGGACCATTGACACTTTCTTTTCGCCTCAAGTCACCATCGTCACCAACCAGGGAGACGATGCTATCCCTACATGCGAACATGTATCTCTCAACTCCGAGCAAGTCCGTGTGTTACAAATGGTGGTGCAGGAGGAGAAGAATGTGTTCTTCACTGGTGCGGCAGGTGAGTGCTCCATGAGGATGTCCACTCTCGGCGTAGAGATATGGTTCTGCTTCTGCATTTTGGCACCTACCGATGTTGCTCCTTAGGTACCGGAAAGTCACTCCTGCTACGTGCTATCATACAGGCTTTGCGCAGAAAGTACGCCAAGAAACCTGAGGTTGTCTCCGTAACCGCAAGCACTGGAATGGCTGCTTCGAACATCGGCGGTGGGTCTGACGGAACTTCAAGCTCCATCTTGGCGGCGTTGACGCATGCCGGTAGGAATGACCATCCACTCTTGGGGTGCAGTAACCCCTGGCATGCACAACATTGACCGTCAGATCAGCTGTATCAAGACGTGTAAGCCTGCATTCAAGCGGTGGAAAGAAACCAAGGTCCTAATTATTGACGAGGGTGAGCATCGTACAATATCCGAATTCCAAGTGGTCTCCTGATATCATCATATGACAGTATCCATGGTTGACGGCCAGCTATTCGACACGCTTGCCAAATTAGCTGTTCAATTGCGTAAGAAGACGGAGAAGCCATTTGGTGGAATTCAGGTATGGAGGTGATACCGATGAGCTACATGATACCTCAACTGAACGACACATCCAGCTAGTGGTAACTGGCGATTTCTTCCAGCTCCCGCCAGTCACGAAATCTGGTGAAGAGCCGTTCTTCGCGTTCGAGAGCGAAGCATGGAAGCGATGCATCGATCACACTGTTACCCTCACCCAAGTCTATCGTCAGAAGGACACACGTAAGAATTTCGAACAACCGGGTTGGACCGGCTTGACACTCTCAAACAGAATTTGTCGAACTGCTCAATGAGCTACGCAGAGGCACGATCTCGCCGTCTGCTCAACAGACGTTCACGTCCTTGTCACGTCCGCTTCCTCCGCTACCCTCTGGGATCCTTCCGACCGAGCTCTACCCCCTGCGTGCCCAAGTCGACCGCGCTAACAGCACCCGCCTCGCCGCACTGCCGGGTGCGCTGCGGACTTTCACCGCACGAGACACCGGAACACACCAGAAAGTGCTCGAGCAGATGATCGTACCCGCGCAGCTCGTGCTCAAGTCGAATGCGCAGGTCATGCTCGTCAAGAATGTCGACGAGCGGCTTGTGAACGGCAGCGTCGGGCGCGTCCTCGGATTCTTCACTATAGCTAGCTGTCTTGCAAGCGTAGGCTCGCCCCCATCTTCTCAGGAAGACGGAGCAAAGCCCAAGTCCACCGCGTCGGCGTCAGGCTCACAAGAATCGAGTCCTGGTGCCTCGGCGTCCTCGAAGGCTGGCGGGGCGGTACGTAACGTGCAAGTTGGCGCTGATGGTCGGACGCCAGTCTTCTACTATCGGCCGATGGAGAACAAGGAGAACGCAAGGGATACCAAGCCTTTATCCGCATCAGCGAAAGGGAAGGTAAAGGACGAGGAGCGATACCCGCTCGTCGAGTTCCGTACGGCACAAGGCACAGAGGTTGTACTCGTCGTCCGGGACGAGTTCCGTGTTGAAGACAATGAGGGGAAGCTGCTTGCCCGTCGCGTCCAGGTACGTTCTGTGATCGAACACTAGCGTTGGTATCTGCAATGGTCTGACATCGACCTCTATACATAGGTCCCGCTCGTGTTGGCGTGGGCGATGTCCATCCATAAGAGCCAAGGGCAAACCATCCAACACGTCAAGATTGACCTTCGCAGTGTGTTCGAGAAAGGTGAGCAGACAGGTGCCGCTTTCTCCCATCACGATGCACACACCATGGTACGCCCAGGTCAAAGTTATGTTGCTCTATCTCGCGCCGCCTCCCTAGACGGGCTCCAGGTGCTGGGCTTCGATCCGAAGAAGGTATGTTTCAAACCCGTTTCGTCCGCCACGATCGCTCACTCACTCCGGTACCGCGATGGCTGGCCAGGTCAAGGCGCATCCGAAGGTCATCGAGTGGAGCTCGACTCTGGAGACGCACACCTCTGCGGACACAGACAGGACGCCAGCGGTAGAAGGCCATTAACCGGCGTGGCTCGATATCATTATACGTTCTACGCGTGCATCACTACTCGGACAAGGTGACTTGCAGACGGGACAGCAGTTTAGTCGATAACGTACAGGTAATTCTGTATTTTATAGCATGCTATTAGAGTCTATCGGCGGTTAGCCGGAGTATCGGTCAGCGTTGACTCTAGTCGACTTTGATCCATGGTCGGAGATGGGATGTCAGGGCGTTGTCAGAGAACGCGATGCTTGTACATCTTGGCTCCAAGCAGAAGGTACAGTATCAATATGCGTAGCCTCGTTCAATCGCTGATCATAGCATTGTTAGGCCATCACAGTTGTTCGTCCCCGGTCCTCAGCAACTCTTTTGTCACAGGAAGTACAGCGACATGCAAATGATACCAGCAGCTTCCAACGGTCGCAATAGCGCCCCTTCAGAGCCCTTCCAGGACCAACGATTTGTTCGTGTTCGCGATGTCCCCAAAATCCGTGAGTGCGGAAGCACTGGGCGTTGAGGAGCTATTGGCACAAAGAGAGGCTCGACCCGCTGTCGGAAGAATAGCCATCCTGCGATCGCGCATGCTCATGCCCCTCGCCCGGCCATGGATCGAAGTGACGTCTTAAGAAGGCCGGTTGGCGAGGCGTAGGACGACGAACGAGAAAACGAGCCCCTAGAGTCGGACACATACTCGGAGAGTGTGATAGTAAGGCCTGAGATCGGGCCAAGTTGACAGCCGAGACACTTACAACTAGCGAAGAAACCACGTCGAGACAGGCAGGGACCTCAATGGCTCGACTCAAATCCCAGGTAATAGCTAGGACTACTACCCTCTGTTAAATACGATGGGGCTGGTGAACGCAGGAGATGAAAGGCGTTTGCTCGAGCTGCGCTGCTAAAGGTGTAAGCTGAGAGGGTTTGCACTCCATAGAATAACCGAAGTACTCACTGTCAGAGGAGCGTGAGTCCGCCGCATTGGCTCGCCTCTTGGGCTACGGGGACGAGGGACACTATGTCGAAAGCAACAACTACTACCCTGCTTTATTACCGCATCATAGTAGCTTTGGAGTTCGAATCTCTCCTTGAGAAGCAGGCCGTTGAACACTTGGCGGCGTCGTGAGATCGTATCAAAATGGAGCTACATGGTGCAACTCGAATTGCGTCTAGTACTAGTCAAAGTGAACACTGGGTCGGGTCTTGTTTTTTTATAGCGTTGCTACCGGCGGCACGACTTTCCACCGCTGTCGTATCCGTTGTTGTGTCTATGGATTATGGATATATCGAGAGCTGAAAGATGCACGCGGACGGGAGGAAGTAGAGTAGGCGGTGGTAGCGTAGTCAGTGGAAGCATTCCCGGCGGACGTAAACCTGGCTGGTAGCCGTTCGCGCCCGCGGCATCCAAAGCATACGTCGAAGCGGCAATGGACCTTTCCGCCATTCGTATCGTGATGATCGAGAAGACGAATCCCTAGTGTTGCATGTCAACTCCTTAGCATTCTGTATGTAGGTTCGGGCGTCGGTGGGGAATGTAGCGACTTACCAAAAGCGAAGGGAAGACGTTCAGGCATGCGGGAAACCCGATGTGAGGGCTCAAGCGTAGGGTTATCACGAGCGATATCGACGCAATGGAGTATACTGCCGCGGAATTCAGAATGGCATCCATGGCCTTCCAGGCCATCGTGAGGCGCTTCGACGCAGCCGGCGCCCGATGTTGCCCCAGAGGCCACAGGGTGGGGCTTAGGATGCGCCACATTATCAGTGCTGACGATGAGGTCAGCGTGCGGCATGGTCGGTATCGAGACTGCCAGCGCTGTTTCCGAAGAAAGCTTGTCCGAGCCCACGCAGGTGACTTACTCGAGCAGAACATGTTATTCACGAAGGACGTGACGAAGAAGACGGTTGCCCAGGTTCCCAGCAGGTTCTTACGGGCCACGCAGGTGTACCCTGAGCCTAACACGACGTAGTATATCATTAGTTAGACAGATCACGATGGAGGAGAGCATGTCGTGTGGGACGTACCGATACTGATGGCAACGAGGAAAGCAGGAATAATGAGGATGGGCTTCTGACAATTCCATACAACGAAGAGGCGATAACTCTGAGGCCTTGACGTTAACACGAATCACTCCGGTTGAGCATGGCTGCTCGGCACTTACCATGAAAACATCGCCGATCAACGTTTGAGTAACGTAGATCCCGAATTTGGCGACGAACATCGCCGTGCTAATTCGATCGCCGCCGAACCAGAAGTTGAATGAGGACCGTAGAGTGTCTGCATGATCTACGAATTCATGCAGCACCAACCGGGCGCTGAGATGAACATGCTGGTAAGGCCTAAGACATCAGTCGTTGGAGAATGGTAGCGGCTCATGATGAGAGACTCGCCGCTAATGCCAACAGGAACATGGTGGTGCTGACGAGGTACAGGACCCAGTCACGCATCGAGGGCTTCCCTGGACGACCAAAGCGTAGCAGTAGGCACACGCCGAGTGCGTACGCGATTGCAAAGGCCCCAAACAAGATAGACTCCATGTGAAAAGAGATGATCGAGGCGTTGAGAAGCTGGTGCTTGGTGTCACTCTGTCGGAGCAGAAGCAAGGTAAATCCGAGGGCACTGACCGCGTATGTAGAGACATACTCCATTGATATTGTCATCACGGCTGCCAGTGTGGGGAGCATCTACCATCCTCCGGATCATAGATGTATCCTTCTGATTGTAGTGTTGTAGGTATTCCTATAAGCTATCAGGCGATGGAAGGAGTTGGAGACCAACTACTCAGCTTACCTCTACGTTGGATTTATATAGGGCCGCTGCTCATGGTGCATGGTGGTGTTGTGGCGGCGAGCACCATGCCCGGCGAGTTGACGCCTACTACCGCACACCTAGTACCGACAAGCAGGCGGTGTTCGCAGTTGCTATAGATCCGGTTGGACAGACTGTCAGTTGACAGGTGCGCCATCCACCCTAGTACGAAACGGCCATGTATGCGCTCACTCCCTGTATCGGGGAAACGCATCGGCAGTGCGATCGGTTCTCTAGGATGGTAGCCATGTATCCTTAAAGTACAGTCGTAATTAGGGCTCAGCCACGCTTTCGTGTGGCACACTCGCTAACGAAAGTTCAGAGTTAGCCCACTGGCATGTAACTGCGGACCGGGCCCATGAAACGACAAGACTGACATACTTAGTAAGAGACTTGACCGGTTACGACATCCTTTCCTTGGCTTCCGGGCGTTCCATGTACACGAGGCTACGCCCTGACGGGCTCTGGGAGAGGCTACATAGCGCTATACCGAGGCGCGTTCATCGAACATGAGTCGACAAGACTACGAGTGCCAGTGTGTCTTCAAGTTCAAGGTTGCATATAACCGCACAAAACATGCGACAGTACTAGAGAAGCCGAGCGACGTGCTGAATACTGTGTATCTCCACTTCTAAGATGGGCCAGAAGGACACGGGAGCGATACGAGGTCGACGCGATATATTCCAGGACGAGGTTTGAACGTGGCTCCGTGCAAGAGCAGGCGTTGAGTTTGTCGAGCCGTGAGCTGCCGTGAGTAACGCGTTACGTGAAGCCAAGAATGGCAAGTCACGTAAAACCTCGCTGTCACACGAGTTTGCCCCGAGTCTGCCAACGGTGCCAGTGCGACTCGCTCGGAGTCGCTCAACGCAGTGCCAATCCTGTGCACAAGTTGACACTCGCAAGGTTCCACACCATGCATAAATGGAGGACACGTACGTCTTTCACTTAACCAGGTCGTCGTGTCAATTGACTCATGAGCGGTCACTCGTATATCCTTAGTAGGTCCTCCGAGTCTTCAAGAAGTTCTCACGGAGTGTTGGATCCATGCATCATCATGTGAAGGAGGGGACCCAAAAAANTCAATGTCTGTCCAAATTAACCTGGTAAAGAGACAGTTCGTGCCTGAGTACAGCGCTGAAGACGCCGTCCATACGGGCAAGCGTCCTCTCGTGCGCAGGAATATACGTACATGCAATCGTCGAAGTTGAGAGGACCCCTCCAGGGTAGGTCGTCACTGTGCGGCAGGATGCCCGCGATCTACAGAGCGCCACGGCGTCACCTCAGAGTCGTTCCAGGACCTGCGGCTTCTGATGGATGTTCACGACGCTGCCAAAATCGCTCCGCGCGACCGGTAGCGTGTCCGCGGAAGAACTCAGCGGGGAAAGATGGATCTGCACTGGAGGGGTGAGCAGCACACCAGAGCGCCTCGTCATCGGAACGGTGGGTATGCGCTCGTCGCCCTCGTCCAGCCTCGTATTGCGCTGGGTTTGCCAGGGCATCGAGTCCAGGTCTTGTTTAGGACGGCGTTTCGCAACGCGCAGGACGATGAACGAGAAGACGAGCCCCTATATCATGCACACCCCGCGTCCGGAAGAGAGCCAGGTCAGTGTTGGGTGTGCCTCGGGATTTCTCAAAACCGAACTACTCACGATGAGCGAGGGGAAGATGTTCAAGCAGGAGAGATAGCCGACGTTTGGGCTCACGAAATAGGTGACCAGGAGCGAAGTCGATGCGACCGTGTAGATCGCAGCAGACTGCACGATGGCTTCCGCCACCATTCGGGCTAGTGCAAAGCGCCTCGTGAACAGAGGTGGCGGGACTGTGGCGCCTCTTGAGGGACGCAGTATACGCCACATTATGAGCACTGCACCGGTCGGCGAGAAAACGCGAAGTCAGCGTGGCGCTCCCATAGTCCATAGATCTCTCGCCCTGCTGAACGCAGGCCAAGAGCTGTATACCCGTACTGGGACTCACCAGTGGATAACACGTTGGTGAATATAGACGTAACACAGAATATTATTGGAGAGCCGTTGAACTCCAAGACGGAGCCTTCGATTAGGCTCCAGTATCCAGTCACTAGTTCCAGATGATCAGTAGGACATCAGACGGTCGCCGGAAAGGATTCCAACTCACCTGCACCAACGGTGGTGAGAATAGCTGGCGCGATGATGACGCGCTTCCTCCGGTTCCATACAATGAAGAGGCGGTACATCTGAACGAAGTCAGAGAACGCATATAGCTGCGCTCGTCAGGCATCTCGAAGCACTCACCATGAACATATCCCCGATCAACATCTGAGTGATATACACGCCGAGCTTAGGGTTGAGGAAACTGTCATCCAAAGCCGCATATACCGACTCTAGGCTGCCGGAGCGGGTGACAAAGCCGTATAGTAGATATTGCAGGCTCAAAATTAGATGCTACGACGGACGGTCATCAGAGTTGTTTCGCTGGGTCCAGATGACAATCACGAGATCGTCCATAAGGAATTCAACTCACCCCGAGCGCAAGTATCAGCATGACAGTACTTGCGAGCGATACAGCCCACTCCCGCCTCGAGGGCTTGCTCCGGCTCCCTATGCGCAAGAGAGACCACGTTCCCTGGGTGTATGTGACTGTGAAGGCGCCAAAGAGGACGGATTCAATGAGGAATGAGACTATGGCAGAGGCTAAGAATTGGCGCATGGTTGTAAGCTGCCCGGGACACGAGCGGTGACTCGGATCAGACGTTGCATCACGTTCGAGGGAAACGAGCAGACGTACTGCATACTGATCGTACTGGATCCCATTGGTATTTGGTGGGTCCATGGCTGGCCGGATTGTACGATGAGCACTAGTCAGGTAGGGGCAGGAGCGGGGGCAGGGGCGGGGNTGTTGACGATGAGAGGAGACAACGCTCAATGAGACGAGTCAAAGTCACCAGGTTTTGCTGTGAACTCTGATACGCAGCCTCTCTGAATCTAAGCTTCCAAGTTGGCTATCTAAGCTTCCAAGTTGGCTGTCGGCTTGACGGAACTCTGACGCCTTCTCGAAGCGCAGTGGGAGCCTGTGCCCGGAGATAGTTCATACCTGTTCACGAGTTCTACGCGTGAGCCTGAGTGGAGCACTCACCGCGCCATTCAACCACATCGCCTCAAACTGTCCGGGGATAAGAACGACCGAAGACGCTTGCTTCCGCGACCGATTAGGCTGTGCCAAATTGCTGCGTTAGGTTCCATGTTTTCTATGGTGCACAGCTTTCGACTGAATCGAGTCAATTGACTCTTGGGCCTTGGCTGTCGCTCGACTCTACTATCAATCTTTACTCGTAGTCATGCAAATTGGAACAGGACATTGAGGCGAGGCGCTGCATACATTCGTGAAACTGTTACTATTGTATGATAAGCGAAAATCTTGGCTCTGTCCACTTCAAGACTCTGTATACTACGTACTGGGTCACCTACGGCGCGTCATTCCGGAGACTTTCAGAATGCCGGCGCAGCATGTCTTTGGGCTTGCTCGTCAGGAAGAGGATGTCGACGCCGTCCCTTGAGTTGTCACCTCCATGGAGTTGGGCAGCGTTTCGTTGGAATTGTCGACGATAGGCAAGCTCATCAGTTCTAGAGAGTGTGGCCGCCGCGATGGAGATGCTATCGATGACATCGACACGTTCGGACGTTTGTTGGCGTCCGGATAGGCATGAGGAAGAATGGTCTCCGCGGGATTGCTGATGGAATGTCTTGTGATGCGCTTCACGATGAAAGAAAATACTAATCCCTAGCAGGGGTGAGACGCCACACGGTAAATACTCTTGCAGGCCTGGGTGACAATGAAACGGCGGACTCACAATGAGGGGAGGGAAGACATTGAGGCATGCGGACCACCCCATGTTCGTACTGAGTAGGTAGGTGATCACAAGTGCGATGGATGCAATAGAGTAAATAGCCGCGGACTGCACGATGGCCTCCGCCGCTTTCCGAGCCATGCTCATGCGCTTCAAAAATGCAGGCGGTGCAGTGGCATCACGCCCTGACCTCAGTATGCGCCACATGACGAGAGCTGGATAAAGACCGTACGCGTCGTCAGCGATCAATGTGAGGCAGCACTAAGCAGTTACGCGGTGACATGGTTCAGAGATGGAGCTGACCTGTGAACGATGCACTACTGAGAAAGGAGATGAAGAAGAATGCAATCGGCAGTACAAAGAGCAAGTAGCCCTGAGATACGCTTCCGTATCCCGTGACTGCAGGAGTTGGACGTTGGCACGAGACGTCGAGATGAGTCGTTAGTCACTCAAACCATAACTCAGGATGATCGGTGGTGAGACGTACCCAGACTGCCGAGGAATAGGAGCGCCGGAAAGATGAGGATTTTCTTCCGGCCACCCCATATGACATACAGACGATAAATCTGCGAATCTGATCAGTACTAGTCTACCGATGAAAGGTCTGCTCTATGTGTTCAGAACGCTAACCATGAATGCATCGCCAATGAGAGTTTGTGTGACGTAAATGGCGACCTTCACGGTGAATATGGCGGCGCTCAGTGGGTCTCCGTCATCAAAATCGGATGTGCTGTCCAATATCGAGAAGACAGAAGAGATGCTACCCGCGTGTTGGACGAATCCAAGCAGTATGAGTTCGAGACTTAGGGTGAGGTGCTAGCAAGGTGGGTAGAGAACAAAAGGTCAGGCATCATGCGGGTGTTCGGTTCCGAAGTGTTGACACATACCGTCAGTGCGAGACAGAACATGGCGGTACTCGCGACAAAGATACCCCAGTCCCGCATGGGAGGCTTTCCTCGGCGTCCGATACGCAACAGCGCCCATGTATTGGCTGCATAGGTGATTGTGAATGCGCCACAGAATAAGGTCTCGATAGCGAATGAGACGATGGACGAGGTCATAAGTCCACGCATGTCTACAATCTGCTCGGCCGGTCGTGGGTAGGGTGTTAGCCGGTTGCATGTCTTGAGCACAGAAGGAGTATCGTACCGCACTGGCATCGTACTGATCATCAACGTCGGGCGTGTCCATGTTGAGGATATCAACCGTAGGGAGAACTGGGGAAACAACTTTGAGTCAAGTTCAAATATATATAGCGGGCTCGCGCATCGTTGTGGGCGGCGGTACTCCGAGCCACTGGCGTTATGTGTATGACTCCATTGCACTTCTCCCGGACGCTACGGAGGATAGATATGCGCCAGATACTTATCTAGAGCGTTTCAAAAAACCAGATCAGGTTCGCGGCGGAGCAAAGCAAGGCTGTCACCACATTTCTGATAGCTTGCACTGGTCCAACTCCATCCAAGTGAGTTGATAGTCATCAGTGTGCCAGTATGGACACTGTCGAGAGCATCATGGGCCGTGACCCGTCACATAGATTCTTCGGCATCCTCGGGCGGGTAGACGAACACTGTCAAGATTTGCCACGGCATCGGGTACAATCAGTTCATCCTTGGGTGCTTGAACCGCCACTTGCATGGCGCTAGACATTCTATGAACGACATAGGTCTGCAATTTGTCTATATTGTGTATACAACGGTGAATCGTACCTGTTCTGTGGAAAAGTCTTGAGTCTTGACTTCCGCCGGCCCTGTCAATACTAGGTGGGGCCTATAACGCCGTTCGGAGAGCGCGCGCAAGGTCTTGTAAACTGGGAAAGATACGCACATTACGACATGGGAGAACGAATGCCAGATGGCGACAGTGGTGCGCCTTGGAACGAGAGTATTCGCGCGGAAGGAAGACGCACACATACAATGAGGGAACCGGGAAATTTTGCAATCCCCGACAGCGAGACGCCGCTGGAATGTCACCCTGTATGAATGAATTGCACCAGTCCCTGCGCCGTACCGGGGCGCCTATGCGAACGCCTGTACGAATATGTGATTGAAATAGCTTAATCTGATTCGTGCGAAAGAGCACACGTTGCGGAAAGCACCGGTTAAGTGCTAGTATGTAGCGAGCTCCCGAGGGAGCGTAAGAGATGCCTGCGCCTGATGAGCGCCGGAACGCGATGTCAAAGCTGACCCAGAGCCAGTGGTTTGTTGACGTCCATAATGTGTCCGGAATCGCGTGCCGGCACTGGGAGGGTGTCCGAGGAAGCCCGTAGGGGTGAGAGATGTATCTGTAACGGAGGGGTGAGGTGTACGCCAGAGTATCTCGTCGTCGGAAGTGTGAGCACGCAATTGTCGTTCTCGTGCAGCCCGGTACTACCACCGCGCATCTGCCGATGTGTTGAGTCCGAGTCTTGAGTGGGCCGTTGTTTTGCAAGACGCAGGACGATAAACGAAAAGACAAGCCCCTACAGTAAGCACGCAACATCCGAAAACGAGTTGGTTGATCTGAGACTCTGATGTAGTTGAACCGAGCTACTTACGATGAGCGACGGGAAGATGTTCAGACAGGCAAGGTATCCGTCAGCTTGGCTTGTTGAGTAGGTGATCAAGAGTGAAGCCGATGCGACCGTGTATATGGCAGCGGATTGTACGATAGCTTCCATCACTCTTCGGGCTAGTGCGAAGCGCCTAGAAATCGGCATAGGAACCGTAGAATCGTGCGAGGACTTCAATATGCGCCACATTATGAGCGCTGTGTCAGTCATCAACCAGCGCTGGTATCAGAATTCCACAAAGCAGAGGCAAAGCGCAAGTTCTCACCAGTACAGAGCACATTAGTGCATATAGTCGCAATGCAGAACGGTATCGGAAAGCCGTTGAAGTTCAATATAGATCCTTCAATTAGGCTCCCATATCCCGTAGCTGACGTTAGATATCAGCTGTGTGCGGAGCACCACAAAGCCGCTAGCAGATGTTTCGACTTACCGACGCCTATGGCACTGAGAATCACCGGAGCAACGAGTACGCGCCGTCGTCCGCCCCACACAACGAGGACCCGGTACATCTGAACGAGTCTCGACGTCAATATGCACCAGAACGCTATGCAGAAAACAAGGATTCCCTCACCATGAAAACATCCGCAATCAGGGTTTGAGTTATATACACGCCCAGCTTGGGGAGGAGACCGCGACTGTCCTCCAATTCCGCAGACTCAGCGCCCGAGCTGCTGGCCCCGTATAGAATGGTTTGGAGAGTTATAGCGAGATGCTTCGAGGATATTGAGTATCATTACATGGACGATACATGCCAAGATCAAGCTCACCACCAAAGCGAGGACGAACATCACGGTGCTCGCAAGTAAGATAGCGCATTCACGTCGCGAGGGCTTGCTTAAAGCGTTACCCACTTGCAGAAGGCGCCATGTCCCTTGCGTGTATGTTACTACGAAAGCTCCAAAGAGGAGCGATTCGAGGAAGAACGACACAAGGACGGAGGCTACTTCTTGTTGCATGGATGTTCCAGCGAGCTGCTGTGCACACGGCGGTCAGATACTGACCACGGACGACATGAGATGGGCGTACTGTATCTTCATCGTACTGAACCCAATGGGAGTCGAGTTCCCCCATGACTTGCCGGACTCGGCGTGAGTGGCGGACACTAGTTTGGTAGGACAAATATTGGCATCAGCAAGGCGTAGAGAACAATGTCAGAGAACGGGACTTGAAAGATGAGGTAGCGTGGGTCCCAAACCTTTTATGCAGCCGCTCCGGGGCGGTAGTGGGAGCATGTACCTGCGGATGGAGGCGGTGCAGGCCGGGAGACATCTTCCCACACAGATGTAGCCCTCGCCAACTTTGAACCAATTTTGATGTACCCACGGAGGGCTCTGAGACGCAGCGCTGCAATGCCTCGTGTCTCAGGTCTGGCATAGATATAACGTGAAAATGGTCGCTTTCATAGCCACTTGATCCAGCATTGCATGCCAGCCATCGTTCTGACGCTAGTGAGCAATGTGCATGGAAGACTTCTTCGGCTGCGCTATGATAGATGTGAGCCCACTACAAGCATCCATCGGATCGCACAGCGGAAACCTACCCACGACATTGGCTAGAACATGAGGCCTGCGTACTAGGCAAAGTCAGCTTCAAGTAATGATGCATCTAAGGCACAAGGTCCATACCCATCGTCGCCGCCTTCCATACCACTTCACGCCCGAGACAAGACGAGAACGCACCGTATGACCGTTAATAGGTGGCTCGATGGACGTACCATCAACGTTTGGACCGCGACTAACGCATACCGATCTGCCAACTCATACACGCGTTGCAATGTGAGCGTTCTCCATCAGAGGTTGTCTTACGTATACTAGCTTTCCACGATACGTCGAAGGGCGTAGGCAGGTACATGATGGTTGAGGAAACAGAGCTAGCCGCTAGCGCTTGGATGCGTTGGGTTCTCAAGATTCCCACGGTTATTGCCTTTCGACTCGTACTTGAGTCACAGTATCTAGTATTGCTTAGGACTCGGACGCGGATGTGTGTTCAAATTCAACGGGAGGAGGAGAAGCTATTTGGGAGTCTGCATTGGACTCGGATCTCTAGAGGACTGTAGGTATTATATAGCACTCAATCAAGTCATCACTACTAGTAGTACTCGCATGTAACACGTGGAGCTTCACACCGTCTATATGCTGATGACTTAGGCCGAGTCTGTGTTTGTTCGTCGTCGTCAATTGTTCAGATCCTACGAGGATAGTCCCCGCAGCAGGATACCCGCAGAACCGAACACATCCGGACTGCAACTGTCAAAGTACTCATCCATTGCCTATACCATATTCTCCAACGCCTTGAGAGACATGAGGTGTTGGTCCTGTGGCTTTTCTATCATGGAGAGGCTCGCGGAACGGCTTTCCGGGAGCGTTGCGAAGGCGGGAACAGTACCGCCCGAGGTGTCGAGGGCAGGCAGGTTGATCGCGATGAGCGTGGGCCCGGCGGACAACGTCCGCAATCGTGTCACCACCGGAAGTATACGGCTCGGGGTGAGGTCGCGCTCATGAAGCGTTTTGCTTGAAAATGGCAGAGGAGCGCACAGCGAGTCGCCAATCGAATGTCTCGCGATGCGCTTTACGATGAATGAGAACACCAACCCCTGAGAAACGAGACATTGAGCATCAACTCATCCCTAGCACACAAACTCAAGTGCATGTCAGTCAAACGCGGACTTACTATCAGCGGAGGGAAAATGTTCAGGCATGCGATCCACCCTTTGTTCTGACTGAGGGTGTAGGTGAGGACAAGCGCCATGGACGCAACGCAGTAGACCGCGGCAGACTGCACAATAGCTTCGCCTGCCTTTCGGGCCATGTCATACCGTTTCGACAGCGCGCGTGGCGCGGCAGCCCAACGGTCCGGGATCAGTATGCGCCACATTACAAGCACTGGAACGAGTGCTCAGAGAATGACTTCGAGCTTCGAGGCTCTCCGTTCGTAGACTGACCTGTGAATAGCACACTGCTGACGCAGGATGCGGCAGAGAACGCCATGGGCAACTTAGGGAGTAGGTATCCTCGAGACAAGCTTCCGTATCCCGTACCTGTCGAATCAAACACGATGTAGGCGCGAGCATCAGCTATACGTTAGCAAGCCAGAAAATGGTCGAGGAGACATACCCATACTGGTGAAGAACAGCAGTGCCGACGCAGCGAGGATGGTTTTACGACCGCTCCATATCACGTACAGGCGATAACCCTGCAGAGGGCCTCATGTCAGCAGGATAGTCAGACACTTTCGCCGGCGACACAAAAGAGCACTAACCATGAACGCATCGCCAATGAGGGTTTGCGTGACGTACACAGCGAACTTGGCTATGAATATAATTGAGCTGAGAGCATCACCACCGTCCCAGCTCGGTGGGTCGTACAGCGTTGAGGACATCGAGCTCGGATTGCCTGCATGGGCCACAAAGACAAGCAACATGAGTGCGAGGCCTAGCGCAAGATGCTACGAAGACCGTCAGTCAAGGTACAATCAGAGGCAAACGATGTGTGATGTAAAGACACACCACCAATGCGAGAGCATACATGGCGGTACTTGCGGCGTGAATACACCAATCCCGCGTCGAAGGCTTTCCTCGATGTCCTATTCGTAGCAACGCGCATGTGCCGGTCGTGTATGTCATCGTGAACGCGCCGAAGAGCAGGCATTCGACGAAGAATGAGACAATGTACGAGATAAACATTTGTCGCGTTCCGGCAAGCTGATCGATGATGCGACGTGCTGGTCAGGTATGATTGTATATTTCGTGAAGAAACGAGGAAGATTTATCGTACCGGATTATTATCGTAGAAAACTCGTTTGGCAGCGTCGGACGTGTCCATACCGTGAGCGTGCGCGAAAAAANGTCGAGGGGTCAAGGAATCCGTACTCACCTATTAAACAAGTCTTTACTGCGAGTCCATTGTGGGCGATAGCGCTCATTAGTCGCGCAATGGCAGTGGACCCCGCGCTTGAACCCTCCGATGATCGAGGACAGTGACTCAGAGTCATCGAGACGCTGGCGGATTCAATACCTCACCCTGCGAGGGGGTAGCAAGGCAATACACAGATACCGCTCCGTATAGGCCCGATTCAGATTTCGTCGGAGAATCTACAACGCTCGTACAGTTGACACCAATGACTCTCGCGTAGCCGCATGGTCGGTACACTGCCTGAATGGATGTCAGCAATTCTCACCTAAACAAATACAATGAAAGAGCGCACGTTCTCTTGCAGGCCCGATGAGCTGTTCTGTCATCATACAACGACTCTGAAGCAGCGCTTGCTGAGCCCTGCTGACAGCCCATTGCGTAATCTCTCATCTGTCCTACGCTGCGCTAGGTAGACAACCTACCTTCACACCTTGAAGTCAACCCGCCTACTTAACGCAGGATGATAAAGATTGTAGAGTTAGCTCCTACTATGTATCATCAACCCTTCAACATATGGCACAAACGTTACAAACCACCGGTCACCATCTCTATGCCGGGCTTATACCTAGATCGTCTCGACGAAGTGACTCACCGCAGCCTTCAGTACTTCCGCACGTTTTCATCACCGACTTCACGTCTCGTACGAGCTTCGCCATGACCTCTGCCGCGAGATGCAACGAGACGCACACTGGGGAGTCATACCATCTTCCCGGTGTTTCTGTACTACCTCGCCTTACAGACAGAGGACCGGCCTCCATGACATGTATGCACCCATCCATGCTAGGCATTACCGCATCGACGTACCGCGGCGGCGCCCCGCTTCCGAAGTCGATACCATAGGCGTCCAGGTTCTGCCAGGAAGTGACAATAGAATGACGCCTTCCGAGAAACGCGCGCCAGAAGCGTTGCGGGTTGACCTCGTGTGCGGCGTCATGCAGATACGCGCCCAGCGCCGCCGGCGAGAAGCACGACACGGCAGACCTAATAGCGCGCGCACCTACTCCACAGTCCGTCGACGGCCCCGAGGATGCGACCTGCTCGGCGGGAAGTGAGACGCGCGCAAGGACGATCGGAGAGCCCAGGAATGTGTTCGGGAGGGGAGGAGCGAGCCGCGTCCGGGCGCCGATTGTGACGAACATGTGTACGAGCTCAGGGTCGCGTTCCATCCCGCGCGCACGGATAATAAGTCTCCATACGAAGGCAAGAAGCGCGTCCAAGCGGCTGACGCGCGAGCCTTCGAACCCTCCTGCAGACGAGGCCTCTTCCCAAATGCGCTCAACTTCTGTCGGGGTGAAGTAGAGCAGGTAGTGAGAGACGGGCGCGAAGACGTCCCATTCCGCCCATGGCATGGGGTCCCCCGGAGGCCCTAGGTCTGTTCCCTCCAATTCGGGGGGAACCGCAGTGGCGGGAAGCATGGGCTCCGGGCACCCCGGAGCAGAGGCCCACCAGTCGAATTTGGCCATCGGGAGACTGCGCGAGATCTTCAGAATCTCCGGATCGACAGTTTCGCCCTTTACGCAGCCCGTCGCTGCACCATCGAGGAGCGCAGGATCGAACACTGGCGCGAGTGTCGGTAGAGGACGGCGCTGAAACAATGCGCGATGGGTTGCTGCCCAGTCCTTGACGAATTGGAACATCGCTATCGCGTCTGCAATGCAATGGACAAGCCTCAGTGCGATTGAGAGGCCGCCACATGCGAACGTCGTGACTTGGACCGAGATGCACGGCTTGCCGGCGTACTCGGAGGAGCTGTGCAGCGCGAGGCTGGTGGTACAGAGAAGCTGCGCAGACGGCAAGTCGTCGGCACACCATGCGCCACGTTCCATACGGGCCATGCTGTCCGGTACGAGAGAAGAGAGGTTCCGAGGAGAGCGAGCGAAGATGAGTTCAAGTCCAGGGTCTGAGGGAGAGCCGTAGGAGATGCATACGCGACCTTGACGCTGTTCACCGTCCAAGCCATCGTACGGCATCCAATGGAGCTGACCTGCCCACTGAGGGTACGCATTGAGGGTTTTTTGGAGCGACGATGCGAGCAGCTCGGTAGAAAGTGCATCAGACTCTCCTCCTGGATTGTTGAAGTACCACACGGCGCTGGTCAGCGCGAATCGGACGACGGTGTTGTCGAGGATCGAAAGCGGCACTATYCGAGTACCATTGCCCTGCCCGTACTGCTCCGGGAGGAGGCGGGTGCGTCCGATTTCCTCAATGAGAACTGCTACTCCGGCGTATTGATCGGATTAGTTATGCCTCGCACGACAAAGACAATCTATGAATGACACATACCCGGTRAYGGGACAGACGCGGACATTGCTGGCTAGCACAGCTTGGGGTGTCTAGGTATTCAACAGGTTGAGATGGGGGTACACCGTCGAGTGACGTCGCCAGCGTACCATTGCGCATCCGGCGTTGTTCGGAGCCGCCTGACTCATACTGGGCATATGCATATCAGATGGCTAGCTCGGCGTGTGAATAAACTGTACTCACCACAKTGATGTACTACGYTAYTCTGATCCAACGTATAGTCAGAAGCAGGCCAAGTACTGGTCGACGAACAAGAGCGGCACGGAAGCCGCGGCGGGCGTNNNNTGGCAATGGSTGACGAGCGCCTATATGCTTGGCCAGGCGCGGCGCTAAGCGCTTGCTTTCCTGCCAGTGCTRAATCTCAACGATCATGACGATSATGACAGAATTCAACTGCTACTGNT